>PTRB01000037.1:0-56800 GCA_025094155.1 Lichtheimia hyalospora FSU 10163
TCCTTTTATCAGACCGAACAAGTACGGCCCATTCGAGTGTAGCACCTAGAATAGTTCTCTTTAAAATGTACATCCTTAATAAGATATAAAAACATGACGCAGCAACATACATTATATATCAGCGTGTAATATGTATCGTCAAGGAAAGTCTTTTCTCTGCATTCGGGAAAGAACAGTGCATCTTAAGCTATATCGTTACTATGCAGAGATTGACAGCATTGGTCCCTGCACCTAACAGTGAGTGATACACCTCATTTACGCACAACGATCATCCACTTGAGCAGCATTTCAGTCATATTTGATCTCTACCTTCCATTGATGCAATAACGTAATCGACAGCTATATTTTAAGAACAATTAAGCAACGTGTTCACGTTGCTATGCCAATTGCTCCATGTAAGATACATAAGCTTCCTTTAATTCCTTAGACGGCACGTATATCATCTCATGTTATACGCTATACCTTGCTGTGAGTTGATATTGATATCGGATACCATTGTGCAGTTGAACTGATATAGCCAATTACAGGCATGCTTTCTAGCAGTAGCTCTTTCACCACTCCTGATTCATTGTTTATACATGGCAATGTGGGTTCTTCGGCATAAAGTGACAATTATTATCGCTGGAAGCAAGAAGAATGTGTTATCTTCGGTGATGACAAAACTGGGGATCAAGCAAGATTATTATCGAGGAATTATTGGATATTCATATAATGGTTGCTCCAACAGCAGCAGCACAAAGAGAGGGGTGAAAATTATCGAATATTAGGAGGAACACTACCACTATTATGAATGATGATGATAATGACAAAGCCAAGCATGATTGAGTATTGAATATTGGTATGAACGCTTCATAGTGACACTCATTAATGCGATATTATGAATGCTGAAACGAGTCATACACGAGGAAAGGAGTCATGTAGGCAACAATAATGTCCATGATATTCATCCTTCGTGACGTACATCTTGCAACAGCAATCGACAAGACTATACTTTGCATGCATAATCAATCTTTTATTACTTGCTCCAAACACACGATCACCAGTGTAATCCATAGTTTGCAGCATGAGCACTTGACCTTTACAAAACCGTAACCAGTCATGATTCAACAAAGAACTGCATCAAAAGGAATGCTCAAACAATGGCAAGGATTGAGGAAATTTCACATCATCATTGTTGGAGGTGAGTCATGTGATCGTCATTATGTAAGGTGTGCATCTATCGAAGCCCATTCTATTCCCATCATTTCGTGCTACATGATCATTTCCCCCGCATGCTTTGTACATCCACCGAACGCTCGGTCATTTATACTCTTTCTCTTTATCTTTGTTACTGCAATGAATGCCATCATGGAAAGGACGATTGTCGACACGATTGAAGCTGCTCGTCATGAGCTACGTCGCATAAGCTTGGAGGTAAAGTGTAAGGGGGTGCACAAGTTTCTCTTTTTAACATATATCTTGTTGATAGCTTTACAAGCATCCAGAGACTGGTGACCATGAGTATCGATCCTCTCGATTATTGATCGAGTATCTGGAAGAAAAAGGATTCAAAGTGACACGTGAGGCAGCTGGCATGCCAACAGCCTTTATAGCCGAATATTCCAATAATGCCAATGGACGTCGTGTGGGATTCTGTAGTGAATATGATGCATTGCCAGGGTATGAGTGTATGGGAATCGTTTTCTCTCCATGTGTCAATACACTGATTATGTATCTGTTTATATAGCATTGGACAAGCATGTGGACATGAATTGATAGCTATTAGTGGTTTGGCTTGTGCACTTGCTACCAAGACCTTGCTGGAAAAGAACTTGATCCAAGGGACGGTCGTATTGTATGGCACACCAGCAGAAGAATCAACCAGTGGCAAGATAACATTTGTTCAAGAAGGCCAAGTGGCGAGTCGTGTGGATGTAGCAATGATGATGCAAGTATACAAGCGTGTGAGTGAATGAATGATACGTGGGAATAACGATGCCAAAATTAGTCATCCTGGACCAGGAGATGGGCTTTATGTAAATTACCTTGCATTGGACTCTCTTACTGTTGAATACTTTGGCAAGGCATCACATGCTGGAGCTTCACCTTGGGAGGGAATCAATGCGGTGGATGCCATGATGCAAGCTTGGGATAATATTTCCATGCTTCGTCAACAGACATTGACAACCAATAGAATACACGGTGTTATCACCAATGGTGGCAAGTCGGTATGTGTATCCCTTTACATCCATTCATGTATGTGCACGTGATTTACGCATATCCTATAGGCCAATGTGATTCCAGATTATGCAAGCTGCACATTCCTTGCACGCTCCCTTACAAAAGCACAACTTGTTGAGCTCAAAGCCAAGATGGAAAACTGTTTCAAAGCTGCTGCTCTGGCAACTGGATGCGAGATCAAGCTACAATGGGCTGCCAAGGGTCCTGTGGATGGTATAGTTATAACAATTAAGAGAAAGAATGGAATGATGTAGAGTAACCTTTATATATAATATTTTAGATGTATTCCAGAATGAACCTTTGGCTGAAACTTACAAGCATTTCATGGAAGCTCAAGGCATCGAGTTTTTGCCTAAATCGGTTGAAGAAGCAGTAGCTGGTGGATCCACTGATATGGGCAACTTTTCATACGATGTCCCGACGATTCATCCATTGTAAGATTGAATTCAATATCGTGCATGGATGACTTTGCTAATGTGTTTTTTTTAATTGTAGTTTTGGTATTGGAACGACTGCACCTAACCATACTATCGAGTTTACAAAAGCAGCCATTACTGAGGAAGCTCACAATGCCACATTGATCGCTGCGGAATGTCTCGCCAAAACTGCGGCTTGTGTATATGTGGATGACCAGCTCTATGAACAAGCATGTGCATTCTTTGCCAAGGGAAAACCACAAGTATAATAGTTTGTTGTTGTAGATGACCAACGTGTGTATTTACAATTTAAAAGAATGATATACAATGTAATGCGAGAACATAAAAAAAAGTGTGTTATAAAAGATACGAGGAGTGGGATGACTATGAATGGTAGGGGATGTGTTGGATTATAGAAATCGAAGCTGAGAAGGTGTAAAATGAAGAGGTTTCCAATCGAGTTTCTCTGGAACGATAGCACGTTTCCGCTTCCTTTGATTGCGTTCCCATTGTTCAACGACTTTATCACCTAAACAGATGATATGTTGACCACGATAATACTTTAGAGCACCAATATTTTGAAGGGTATGCAGGATATCTTGTGGTGTGATGGATGTCTTTTGAGAGATTTCTTCAATGGTGACTTCTTCAGTTGCCGATAATAGGAATTCAACAATGGTGTCAGTCCAATAAGCACGGTACGATAAAAGACCCAGATCTGACAATGGCTTCTCAGGTGATCCAGTCCTTCCCTCTGCTTTGGATAATTCATACGAGAAGGCAATAAGCAATTTACCATAGCCATGACGTTGGTACTGGGGTAGTGTCAGAATACAGGCAACATTGTAATTTTCGGATGATTCCTTTTCCTTTGAGAAATAACCGATCAAGTGACAACCCAATTCATCACGTGCTGTCATGCAATAGAATAAAAAGGGATCGACATCGTAATAAAGTGTTTTGTGATCGAGAAAGAGCTTGGAGAGTAAACAGAGATTGCGACACCATGTCTTTTGTTTGCGACCATCAATTTCAAAGAAAGAAACTTCGTCATGACGATAAATCTCGTTGCCAGGTGGATGGAATAATTGACAGCGCCCACGATGCCGTTCCAATTGTTTGTGAGAAGCATAGTAGCATAAACAAAACTCACAAATATAAAGAGTATCACAATAGGCATATTCTTGAGGATAAGGTGAAAAGTACCATGTCTCCACTTCATGTTTCCCCATTTGGATCTTGTTCAGGTTTTTCACACGAGCCACTTCATTCACGCATTGTGTCATTGAACCCGAAGTTCTTAAGTTTTCAATCTCTTGTCGCTTGGAGAAAGTGTTTTGTTGGTCTTGTTGCTGATCTTCAACCACTTCCATGACTTCACCATCCTCATCTTCACCACCCAAAACCAGTTGTTCTTCTTGTTCATCTTGTTTACGTTTTTGACCAGCAGAAGGTGTACTAGCACGTAATGGAGTACTACCATGACGCCCTTTGTTGTTTCTACCACCCTCTAAAGTCGGAGGTGGTGGTGTTGCAGTCGAATCTCGTGTCTTATTCTTCTTCTGATCTGGCTTCGGAAACTCGATATCCCGTGAAAAATCCAATCGTTCAAACGACACCCACTCATCCAGACGCTTATTAAATTCGACATAATGCACGTAATATTCTCTTCCAGGAGGATCTTTACGTGTCGTTTCCCGTGCTACCAACACTTCGGCTTTGCGGTACTCAAATTCTTGATTGCCAGAGATCTTTTGTACAAACAACTTGCAATTCAAAGGAGATGCAATAAACCGTTGGATCTTTGCTTGTTTCGAGTCATCCGATAACCCATCCGGAGTAGCATGACCATTGGACAATGGTGTTGCATTGTTGGAATCTTTGTTGCCATCTACCGACCCATTGGCCGTAGTGCTGCTTGCACGTGGTGTTGGAGACGATTCAGTCGGCGGATTGTTCTCCATCTTGACGGATTCGACACTTGTTGGCAATCTGTTTATATGAAAACCGCAGTTTTTTATTCTGTCGACGTAAGCGATGAGCCGACCAATCACCGCCGGTGTTTGATTTTATCCAGCTGAGGTGTTGCCATTGAATCTGTTATCACGTGATACAACTCGATGAGATTGTTCATTGAAAGATACCCTTACTTCTCTCGTGGAATCATACATTACTATACTACACTACCATTTATTTCTCATATTAACTAGGGATATATTTTGTTTTATGAATAAACAATCTTCATCCTCCTCTACTACTACTACGACTATAAGCATGATCTCCTTTTTGACTTGATTCATTCCCAATAATGATATATAGAGGATACAGTACAAATAGAACATGTTTGATAAAGTAACCTGACCACAGTCATGTCCCTTGTTGCTGAGCAACTGCTACGTACATAAAATCAAAAGCTGAATCTAGAAAAGGAACAAGGATAAGGATCACACATAGATACATGGCTTATACAACTTTAAATAGAAGCATTGATTGTTGTTTGATGAAAAGATCCCAACAAGACATATAGTACACATGAAAGAGTTGTTATGGTTGACAACAGGAGAAAGACACAAGACCTTAACTGAAACACACGGGATCATGTATGTATGCAATAATAACGATGGCACTGTTGCCGAATAAGGGATCGTTAATCTCGAAGCTTTTTTTTTCCTCTTCCGCGTTTGTGTTCTTTTCCTTTTTCCCTCTTTCTACCAAGCTTTGCTTTTTATTCTCATTGCTGTCATGGCAAACAAAGTGGCCAATGCTTCAAAACCGACTATCGCTCCGCCTGGATCGCAGTTATCGTTTGACGATCAGCTTAAACGTCTTGACTTCTCAAGAGATGCCATTGACGCAGCTTTAAGGTAAATGGGTATTGAGTGGTTGAGCACTTTTCATATTGACACTTGATATATTTTACATAGGAAACTATTGGCTTTAGTTCAACTACCCAAAGAGGCGCAACAGATCGATCGTGTTATGCAAGATTTCGCTAGTCGATATCATGAATGCAATCCCGATTTGATGCATAATCCAGGTACGCGATATCAAAGGTCGCTTGTCTATGTTTTATTAATCCTGTATGTAGATGCAATCTATGCAATTGCATTTTCAATCCTATTACTTCATACCGACGCACACAACAAGAATGTCCGACACAAGATGAACAAGGATACCTTTATTGCTCATACCAAATTGATTGATGGAGGTGAAGATATACCCAATGAGATCCTGGATGTAAGCAACTTGTATATAAAATAAGAGTCAATTTGCTGAAAATATACATAGATCATGTACGACAATATCGTGTCAACCGAATTTACATATGCAACAGAGCAATCAAATGAAGATGATGAAGCCAGCAAGACGTCATGGTTAGGTCGATTAGTGTGGAATGAAAGTACAACTTCAATAGTGGGCAACAACACTGCATCTTTATGCTCGGTAAGGTTTTCCTTGATGGGGGAGGAGAAAACATTCGTTAGTATAGAAAACATGTGCTGAATGACGATAGATAGAACGATGATTTGACATCACGGTTGACTCAGCTCATGCCTGATACAAATACTTGCCATTATACACGACGCGATATCAACATGAAAGAGATCCACATGGCATTTCAGAATATAAGACACTTGTATTTATCGGGTGTAAGAAGCAGACAACTTGATCAACATCCATGGAATCATGGTGACAACAGCAGTGATCAATCCATGTATCGTGTACGAGTGGTGAAAGCTGCAGTGATGGAGCGCAAATACGACTTGTTACCAGGTGGCAAACGTACAAGCACTCGTGGATGGCGTTTCTTTGGTGTTGCCTTGACAGGAAGTCAAATTGTCTTCTTTTCTGACACTGCTGCTTTCTCATCATGGCTTGAAAATGAGGATAATGATCAACAATGCAACTCGACACCCACCACCATCAATCGCCCTTATCTTCCATTCTTACATCCATCCATTTCTACAACAACCATTAGTACCAACGCTGTATCATTCACATCGACCTTTATGACATCATCATCAACATTATCAGCAGGCAATCCATCCATATTACGACCAGTACAAATTATATCGCTGGAGAATGCAGTGTGCGTTTATGACGAAACCTATACAAAGTATCCACACGTCATGCGACTTTCGACAGGAGATGGGCAACAATTCTTATTCAAGGCAAAGGATAGTGATGATTTGGATGATTGGATGGCCAAAATCAACTATGTTGCTACTGCAAAGACAAAGGGTGTACGCTTACGACCTATCCATCATAACCATCTGGAAAAAATCAGAGTATGTATTTATGTATGCAAATGGATGAATGGCTAATGAAAGCAATAGGTCACTATTGAATCCTTGGATGAGCATAGGGTGGAATTGCAGCGATCCATTGATAAGGATTTGATGCTCCGACGTAATCTATTGGTATTGGAGCCAATGCAACGATCGACGCGAGACAGGATGATATCTTATGCCGAGGTGTTGGGTCGTCAATTACGACAAAAGTGGTCAGTGATGCAACAACTATCATGCTATCATTCTTTCTGCAAAATGGCCTTGGCACATCCTATTACTGGACATCGATTTGATCGATCAGCAACAGCACCCATCGTCAATAACAACCATCACCAAGACAATGATCATGGCAATCAACAACAATATCTTGACAACAGCCATTCTATGAATCATCCTCATATTGAACGTCGATTATCTTGTCCACCCTTCCCATTTGAGCTTATTGATAACCATCACCAATCAACACCAACCACTCCACAGACCTTGAATGTCCCATCACCCTCTTTTATGGATCGTCGCAACAGGAGTAACAGTAATCCTTCCCATGACTACAAGGAAACAAAATCAAGAGAAAGAAGTGGATCTGCAGTATCATCGAATAGCGTAAATGATGAGATTACGCTAGAAAATGAAGGATCGGATACGCATCATCACCATTGAAAAATTCATATGACTGGCCATGCTTTATTGGACCAAGTTTGAACTTCATCTACTATTCTCTTTTTTTTTCCTTTTACAACATGTACTGCATGCGATACTTTATTCCATTACTACTCTTGCCATTTCCTGATGCACCACCCGTCTTTGTCATCTTGTTTCTCGTCTCTTTCTTTTTACATCAAAAGCCATGGTATGTGTTATGAGATTGGATCCAATGGAGAACAGCGTATTGATTGGCATTCATTGATAGCATTTATTGTACACTCTTGTTGATTGCACTGTTCTCATCTACATGCTACTGGGGTCAAGGACGGTGTTGGATCGATTTACATCAATCACATATATTTGACGTACGCAAGGACTCTAACGCAACATTTGGCCCTGGAGATGGTTGGTGGAACTGGAAAGTGACCTTGCCTATTGGACAAATGAGTACATAAAGAGGGATCGACAAAAAGAGAGAGAGAGAGCAAAAAACAAACACCACACACATAAGCACCATACCCTTCATGAACAACAACAACAACAATCACCCTATCATTTATCATTATTGTATACAAGAGCTAGTTTATCCTCCTCCTCATTGTTTCTCATTTGAAAGTTGTAGATAAAATACACGCACATTGAAAAAGGGAGAAAGAGAGCTCATTGTGAGAATGGCGGATGATAAAGTGACACAATGGCGGGTAATGGATAGGACTCTTTAAACCTTTAAGACTCGGTTGGGGCAGCATCACTTTGCGGCACATTAAAAACTATTAGACTGGAACGTGCTATCTTGTTTACCTTTATTGCTTCTTTTTCTTCCTTTTTCACATTATGGACAGCATTCGCAAGAACTTACGTAAACTTCCTCCAGGAGCTGTCATCAAAGTCCTTCGTAAGGTCTTTGCTTATCCTGCTCCTGCAGCACGAATGATCCTCAATGATATTACGCGTCCACGCAAATCGCATAAACCTTGGATTCATAAAGTACCATGGAATCAAGCTTGGTCAGGTTGTTGGATCGGTGAACAAGTCTATAAGCTCGATGAAATTGCTCTTAAGCGACGTATCGATCAAGCCGACATTATCTTCTTCAATGTTCATGGTAAGAATGAAATTCTGGCCCGTTCCCCCTTTTCCTCTTTATTACACACCCCACATATATATATTTCTTGTGTCACCCAAGCGCTCATATTCTTGTACAACCATTCTAGGCGGTGGTTTTCGTTTGGGGACTGCAACAATGTACATGGATACATACATTCGTTGGATTACTTTTCTCAAGAAAAAGTATAATCTCAATGTCATGATCATGTCGATTGATTACAGGTAACACATATTTGTTGTCAAGGAGATTTGCATGAAAATGCATGTTGTTATGGTGATCATCGCTCTTGCTGATACTCAAATACTTTATTTTACACCTCAGATTAGCACCCGAATACAAGTATCCCAGCCCAGTCGAAGATGTAGTCAAGGCTTATGAACACCTTGTGAATGAGCTGAATGTGGATCCTGCTAAAGTGGTGGTTACTGGTGACTCTGCAGGTGCTTCCTTGACATTGGAAATGTTATTCTTGACTCATGATCCAAGCATGTTTGAGATTGTAACGGATGATCCTGATGAGGAAGCTGCTGATGGACCCTTGGTAAGCGAGTTGCCACGACCTGCAGGCGCCGTCTTTGTTTCTCCCATTGTTACAGATGAGACCACTTCAGAATCCTGGCGTGTGAACACCAAATATGATTTCATTTCACAAAACACAGCCAAGGTAAATAAGGAGTGTTTACTAAAAAAAAATACCGCTTATGGCTGATCATTACTCTTCAGGTCATCAAACGTGATTACTTTGAAAAAATGCCCAAAGATCCTGAAGGTCCTATGGAACAATCCCAAGTACTCGGCATTGCAAAGCTACAAACAGGTTTCCAAGCCTTCCTCCCCCCACACGTGCTCATGTATGTGGGTGACAAAGAGGTGCTACGTGATGATTGTTTGGATTTGGCGGAAAAGGCAGAAAGTGATGGCGTCAATTGGCAAACAGTAGTGGAGGATGCTGTCCATGATTGGTTTTGTGTTCGTGAAGTGGTCAAAGACAAAGCTATCTTGGATCGAGCTGATATTGTGTTTGCCGATTTTTGTTATCGAGCAGTGGTGGTACCACGAGAAGGTCGTCTTTCCAGTTTTATTATGGCAAGCAATCGTACGAGTGAAGGATTAGAAGCAGTACCTGAAGGGGATGAGGATCAACTTGGTTCAGATGAGGATGATGATGAATTCCATGAAGCGCTCTCAACCACCGATACAGAATTGGAAGCAACCATCTTGAAACAATTGGACGAACAAATGCCACCCACGCCCAACTCGAGAAGTTCCACTTTGACAGTTTATGTCTAATCTTCATCCCAACCACACTCCAACCCATCAGCATGTCCCTCGTTCATTTTTTTCATTTTGCATTTCTTTATCCTTAAGCTTAAATTCTTCCTTGTACATATAATCTATACTTGATACTCCAATAAACAACTATTTCGACAAAAATGGGAGAGTGTGTTCAGATGATCATCCTTTTTGTGTGCCTGTCGCAGGATTGGTGAGGATGGTGTCACACCATAACACGAGCTATGCTCGGGGGAGCGGGACAATGGCACCGCAGAACTATACCCATAAAGGCAAGCAGCCATCGCATAGTGGAACGAATAAAAGTGAACACGGGAGATGAAAGAATATCTATTTATTTTAGTGGCGCAACGTGAATCGGTCAACGAGTATCATTGCTGATCACCTACTTCATCGACATATTATCACCATCAAGATAACTGTGTCATTTGATCAAATAGAACGTAACACATAACCATGCGTAAAAAGGAACATGTAGCACCGTGCACATTTAGAGCGTCAATGGGAAATGCGTTGATCCAAAAGATGTGTACACGCACACACACACATATCGTTGTGCACCCAACGATTATAAGCATGGATCACGTGCAATCCGTTTTCTTACAAATCGTGGTGAATTGCCTTTCATACATTTTTTTTACATGACCAAGCCCCTCCATAATGAATAGAGTCGTACTGCCATTATTTCATGTTACTGTCGAGTTGAATCCATCGTGTTATTTAAAGATTGGCTTATTCTAGCTTCATTATTATCGTCACGATAGAATAACAAATATGAATGTGTTACTGAAAGAAGAGAGCATTGAATCCAAAAAGTTGGTTTTTTACTATATCATCTTTGTAAAATGTTATTGACAATCACATGAGTAATATATGCGTGTGAGTAAAGTAAGCGTATCCGTGCGTGAAGCACAGCCACCTTTCAGAAATAATCACGTTGCACAAACATTCGTTTTCCTCCATGGTGATCAATGCTGGTATTGTATTATGGTAAAATGCATATGTGGGTCTATGTAGTACAATGACAGACGAGGGGTGGGGTTTATTACTACGATGCAAGTCGTTTCTCGACCATTTGTACGAGAAGGTTGGAGTATTTGTCGAGTAAAGCCAACGTGCTGGGATCTTGTGATGAATGGGTATCAGTGATAGTAATAGTGTTGTCATCGTCGTTGTTGGAAGATGTTGGAGGATGTAATGTCTGTGAAATACGTTGAGCTACTTTATCGAGCTTGGATTGTACTGTTGATAAAAATTCGTCATTATTATTGCTGGCATTTCGTGCCAAAGTGTATGATTCAAGTACTGTATCAAGAAGAATGATTGCACCATCCAAATCTGCCAGGACATGTTGATGATCTGCTGCTGTTGTTGTTGTTGCCAGACCACCAGCTACTTTGGGTGTCTCATCGCTTTTCTGAGAATCGCTTTTATCAGTTAGGCTGCTTTCCTGAGATACTTGTTTCTCCATGGTACAAGAACTACTGCTATTGTCCTCCTTTTCCAAGCTTTCCTGAGAATCATTCTTTTCCATACTGTTGTCTTGATGTGTGACTTTATCATCACCATGGGTTGGATCACGAGATGCTGTTGGTGATAAGGGAGGTGATGCAATATGAAGAGTAGGTGGTGGAAGATCATGATGATGTTGATGATCCAATTGTTGCTGAAAGTGATTGAGTACATTGTCGATGGTAGTACGTTGTGTAGTTTTACGATCATTACTACCGAGTGATAAGAGATAACGTGCTGTCAAACTTTGTCGTTTTCTTGCCTTTTCCAACTTGCGTTGTAATTCACGAAAAGCAGGTGTATCTCGACCATTAGGAGACATGCTGCCATCGTTTGCTGCTGCTGCTGGTACAGGTGAGCTCATTTCAGTGCGTAATCGATCTTGCTCATTTTCATCCATAGTCATACTCTTGCGTGATGATGGTGTATTTACAGATGTAGTACGACTTAATGAAGGTGTCATGCGAGGTGCCTCACGTGATGTAATCGCTTGTATAATAGCATCATCCGTATTTTCTTCACTCGAGCCTTCCTCGTCATCATTTGGATGTGGATGATTTGATTGTTGTTTTTCTTCATCGGATGCACTCGCTGATTTAGGTCCATCTTCGGTAGATTCAGTCAAAGTAACCGATTCCTCATGTGATGTTACTTCAAATGCTGTACCAATCTCATCTTGTTCAGGTGCAATAAATATAACTTCTTCTTCTTGTTCCTCTTCATCGTCATCATCATCATCGTCATCATCGTCATCGTTGACTTCTCTTTCATCACCAGCTTCTTGTCCATCATCTTCAATACTTTCTGTATGATTGACTGTAGTACGTTCGGGATGTTGACCAAAGTCAAGGTCACTATCATCTTCATCATCTACACCTTGAGCCATATTAGATGCTTGTGTTGTCGTAGCAATAGGCGATGATGGTAATGTAGGTGGTGATATTGAACCTGAAGGGGATTGGTTTGATTGTACAGTATCATCTTTGACAGAAGAGTGATCCGATCCACTTGCTCTTCTTGCATTAAGAGGTGTTCCACTCGATCGTTTCTTTCTCAATACACCATCACTACGTGGTCGACGATGGCTTTCTTTTGATGCACCTGGTGATGCTGGTTGTTGTCCCTTGCCCAATGTTTCACGTGACATTTGTCGTCTTAACACAGGATTCATTCGCAATGCTGCTACAGGTCCTCCCTGCCGTGGTGATTGATTCAATGCACTGCTACCCATAGCATTTCCACTGTTTGAACCATAGCGACTCACGGGTGAATACGTTGATCCAATATGGCTGTAAGTACGTTCTCGAGCACCTGTGGTCGGTACACCAGTATACAATCGTTCCAATTTTCCTTCTGGTGTTTTTCTTCCACTACCGCCTGATTTACCAGTTGCTTTGGATGCTGCTGCTGTTGATGTTGCAGGTGATGCTGAAGCATTTGTTGTTTTAGGAGCTGATATTGGCGATGTAGGACTTGTATCCACTGGATGATCACGTGATGCTGAAAGTGGATTATTTCTTCGAGTCGCCATTTTCTTGTATAAATCGTCATATTTACGTTCAGCAGGTGACATGGATGAAAAGGTTTTTCGTTCACCACGTGCCATTTGAGAGATACTGGGTGTAGGTTGAACAGCTGTAGCAGTGGATACACGTCTAAAACGAGGTTTGGCAGCAGCACCACGAATAACAGCAGCACGTCGATCATCCAACATATCCTCTTGACTCTTTGCATTCACCACCATTTGTTGTGCCTTGTGCTCACGATCAATCCAACGTGATTTCATCTTTGCAACAATTTCCTCTGCAATTTTCCACACAAAGACAGTGCCATCGGAACATGTGCTCACCACGCGTACTGAGTTGTTGTAGGTGCGAATAAATTTCACAGCCGTAATGAGCTCTGCATGAGCACACACTTTTTCAATGCATGCACTGTTGGTCAAATCAAATAATCGTAAACATCGATCTGAACCACTTGTCACTGCAAAGGTCCCAGAAAATGGATCCAAATCAATATTGATAAGACTACCACCAGAATACTCGGCTGATGTTCCACTGATCACTTCTTCGGCTGTCTCAGGTTTGCATATGCGCACAGGTTTGCCGGAATCGATGTTGAATACATATAAGCGTCGTTCACCCGTCACTGTTGCAATATATCGTTCATTCACATCAAGAGACATGTCAAATACTGTGCCGCGTCCTGCATAATTGTGGTAGGTTGCATACAACTTTTCATCCGCTTCGATGCTTCGAAATATGACACCCTTGTCAGCACCACAGCTGATCAGCTTTTTGGCATCACGTGTAAATTTCACAGCTGTAATGGAGGAGGAATGATCATCCAGAGTTTGTGTCAGTTGATAGCCATTGTTGATATCAAAGACGTGCAATAGGCGGTCACGACTCGCAGTAGCAATCATGTAAGGTGCTCCTATAATAGAGTATTAGATGTTCCAATCAAATAAATATACACGTGTGTTAATAATATATACCTTGATAAGTTGTTGGGTTGGTTACATCCATGGAAAGGATTTCAGAATCATGAGCTTCTTGATAGGTTATTTGTTCCCAGGTATCCATATCATGCACACGTAGATTGCCATTACGATCGCCAGTAACAAGCAACTTGCCATCTTGGCTCATTTTAAGTGACCGGATCCCAAAGTCTGGAAATTGATCTTCAGTGAAATCTAAGTTGACATATTTGGTCAATAAAGTCAAAGCACCATTATCGTTGTTTCAATTACTTACCAACATCACGCCTGAACTTTGAGAATTCTGCAGCATCGGTATCAATATAGAGCATTTTGATGAGCTCACGAGAATAAATGTTGCGTCGAAATTGTGGTGATGTAACAGTGCTAGTGCTACTGCTTGGTGATATGGGTATAGAAGGCGGAGCAGGAGAAATGGGAGAACTGACATTGGATCGTGGTGATGATATCATAAATGTAGATGATGACGATGAATGAGGATGTGCTGATGGTGCTGCAATATGATCAAGATTCCAGAATCGCACGGTGCCATCAGCTGAATAAGTCGCAAATGAATTAGGAGGAATACTGTTGCTGTTGTTGTTATCGGTGATTGTAGGACAAGGCTATTATCAACAATAATAAGAAAAAAACAGAATTGCATATGTGTGCATATGTCTCCTTACCTCGATGCCCCATACACATTCACTGTGAAAGATAAAACTGCGATATTTGCCGATCTTTTTCAAATCATGAATATCCCACAAGAATAAACTGCGATCGGAATACACGGCTGTGACCTTGTTGGAAGTGTTGTCATAGGCAACGGCAATAGCATCAGGATAAGAAGGAGCATTTTCAGTGTCTTCAGTGCACTTTAACATTTCTGGAGAAGTGATACTGCTGATATCCGTTCCAAGTGGATGTGGCTTCGGAAGCATTCCGCAATATTTCAATGTCCCAGGTTCGAATAATCTATTGTACGAGTATCAGCTGATTATCCCCACTTTTGCTCCAAATAAAGATGACTCACCTGATCACACCATTTGCACAAGCACAAACCACATAGTTTGGAGTCACTGCTATTGAATATGCACTTTGTGCCTTGTCATCCATTCTTGTTAGTTTCCAACTGGATGCACTTGTATCATAGACGAACCTGTAAATCCACCCATTTATCAATGACTCTTCCTTCCTTGAACATGCATAGAATACCACTGTCGGTGAGGAAATACGCATTGTTGTTGGTATCACCACGATCACAGCCAACTGCCACAAAGTTGCTTTCACGTAATGCACCAAGAATACCAGATCGACCATCCAAGACTTGTGTTTCCCGTGAAGATAGATTCCCCTATGTTTGTGTGTAAATATACGTACAAGTGTGGCTGCTATTTGTCTTACCCGTTTTGGCACACGTCCCCGAGCATCGAAATACCAATATTTGACATGTCGCAGACCCGCTGTGACAAAGTAGGTTCCATCCTTTGAGAATGATACAGTGTTGACTTTGCTAGTGACCTTGTTGCCTGCCAGCTTGATGCCTTTTCGCCAATGCCATACGTATAAATATCCATCATGCTATCCATATGCAACATGACAATCCCACCCCCAGTTAGAATCAGGATGTAAAAAAGCTTATGCATGTTTACTTTACCTGAAGTCCTATGGAAACAAGATATCGCATATTGGGTGAAAATGCCAGTGAAAGAACACCAAACTTGTGACCACGACATTCATGTAAAAGAACGCGTTCCTTGACATCCCATATCAAGATACGAGGTTGATGGCCCACCTAATCATCATCATCATTAGTCATTATGGAAAAGAAAAACTCTCTTTCTCTCCTTTTTTTTTCTCTCATCCCTAGCAACCAACTAAACCAGCCCACATTTTCATGCCCCACATACATACCTCTCCTGCAGCTAGATAGTTACCATCGGGGGAGAAAGCCAAACAGCTGATTGGCTTAGCACGCGTACTAGCCGGTACCTTCTTCTTTTCCGAAACCGCTGCTTGTACACTGGATAAATCGGGAGGATGACCTGATCCCAAGGTGGATATAGCATTGATACCGCCACCCACTCCCACATTGGCCATGAGAGAAGATGTAGCTGCAACACTTGAAGCAGCACTGGCTGCATTGATAGCTGCTGTGGTTGCATTATTGGCATTGTTGCTATTGTTGGCAAGTGTAGAAGTGGATGATGATGGTGGATATAAGAATCCCACTTGTTTGTTGCGTTTGTGATTATAAAGCACCACTACAGCACCTGCTGCATAAGCGATCAAATCTTGTGATTCAGCTGTTGCCAGGATATTGGATGATGCCGTTGTCAATCCCAGAATGCGTTCCAACTTGAGCTATCATAGTGAAACATGTCAATCTATTTATCAGCAAGCAAAGGGGAATAATATGTGTTTCATACATTTTGTATAGTACGTGATGGATCTTTTCGTTTCCTACGTCGTAAACCAGGTCCACTGGTTGCACTTGTAGCATTTGTGGCATTAAGTAAAGTCGATTGACTTGGTATAGGCTGAAAAGTGGGAGTTGCGGATGACGGAGGTGGTACATTTCCAGAATTGACTGGAAACAAGTCAGTCATGGCCACCACGAATGAAGTTGTTGTAATGTGAGAGAAAAGAGTGAAAGAAAGAAGAGAAAAAAGTGGTAGCGGAAAAAGTCAAGTATAATATGAAATGGGAGAAAGGAACGTGTGCCACAAAAGAGCGGATATGCTTCACATCATAAACTGCGCACAAGCGCACTTGTATTACATGCTGGTACCTTGCATGTTGATACGGTAACCATGTGAACGAATAAATTATTTATTGATAATATTAAAAAACACCCAGTGTATAGTATTGTACTTGCTTATCATTCACCATGCGTTCCATACTCTTTGGATCCATTTGTACTACAACTTCATATGCACCTTCCCACTTTGGCGTCATTGTCACTACTGCCATTGGTACTGGATCCACTGAACTTCGAGTGACAGTGCAATGTCTACCGTATCCCATATCGTGGCTAAATTCAAATCGACTCCAATCTGACCACACGATACATCCAGGTGTCATTCGATGCACAGGTGGTCGCACCTTGCTTGGGTCTTCCAAAGTATTAAGATAATGCTCCAATGAATCCATATATTCGGGATTCACTTCATCAACTGCTTCATGGACCCGTACTGCACTGGATGCCAATGAACGACGCATCAACGTATCATGAGTTTCAGGAACAATAACAGGACTACATAAAATAAACAAGTGAATCCTCTGTACCTCTCAAACATGTTTTTTCTTACACAAAGTAATTCCCGAAATGATTCATGAGTCGTTTATCAGGATGCTGGCGACGCTTGCTTACGACATAGAGCAAATCACATCTCCCCTTGATTCTTCTTGCTTTTACAATGGATTGATGAAAGAGAGCAGCAATGGCATCACGGAGTGATATCGTGGCATCCTTATCGGTTAATTCTAGCTCCAAGTGATATTTGAGTTCCTTGGCTTTAGATTCAGAGATACAAAAGACACGTCGTATGGCGCTCGCGTCATCTAATTTCCAACGATCAGGAACTTCTTGCTGAATTTCATGCACCACCGGATACTCAATACTGTGGTCATAGCGGTGACTTGGTTGCACGGGTGGACGTTGCCAATCGTAATACAATTCCACGGATGGTGCTTCATTACGCATATATTGAGCTACGGTTTTCAAAAAGTAGCAAACTGCGATACTATCAGCGATTCGATGACTGAACGAGTATCCAAGCGCCTGTCCACCTTGCAATTGGGTCAGCTGGATAGCCACCAGGGGTGAATCAAATGATGTGAAGTTGTGAATGGGCATGAAATCAGAAGCAGGGACATTTTTATAACCAAAATGATTCTTCTTGTATTCTTGCAATGAATCAGATGATTCGCATACTTGGAATAGGCATCCCTTTTCAAAATCTTGAATTGCATATCGTCCTCGTGGTTGGGGTGATAAACGACCAGCAAAAAGATAAAATGATGACAAGGCTTTAGCAACGGCTTGTTCAAGCTTATTGACAGGAATACGCCCTCTATTATCCTCTTCAGTAAACACAAGGATCTTGCTATACATGGTCGAGGTGACCAAACTAACGCCCTCTGGTGCTGGATAACTCTTTTTTTCTGGTAGCGTTTCTGGTCGAATATAAGTGCGATAAATAGGTGGTAAAGGAGCCATTTTGATTTGGGGAGCTTGGAGAATACAACTTTACTGTATTTATAGTGGATATCAATACCGCATGCTGCCGATCCCACCGAATCGAACCGAAAGTATGTCATCATATTATCTCAAGAACAAGCGGCAAATGGTTGAAAAATGGGGGTCTCGGTTGAAGAAGGAATCGATCCATCACCAAAATTGGCTGGAAGGAGTTCCATCATAGCCATACAGATGGTGTTATGTATATGAGTGATTGAATATGATGTGTGAATTTGATTAAGGGTCAATATCAGTGTTATTGTATACGTGGGTGTGAAAGGAGAAAAATCTGTTGTATTAAGGAGAAGCGATAAAGAGAAAGGAGTCTGTGCCACCACAAAAAGCTGTTTGCTATGCATTATTCTGCTCGGTGTACCTTGCTGCATGTTGATATTGAAACCAAGATTTACACACAAACAAAGAACATAGGCTATTGAACAAGGAATATAAGCTATTGAACAAGCAACCATGTACTGCGAATGAGTGCAGATCTTTATTTATCAGCTAAAAAGCGCCAAGTGTATAAGACTGCACTTGCTTATCATTTATCAAGCGTTCCATGCTCTCTAGGTCTAGCTGCACCACGACATCAAATACATTTTCCGCTTTCGGCGCTAATGTCACCACGGCGTTCGGTGATGGATCTACCCAGCTTCTACTCACACTGCTCGTTTTGCCGTATCCGAAGTCGAGACCATTCGAAAATCGGCTCCAATCCGACCAAAGCACACATCCAGGAGACATTTGATAAATGGGTGGACACACCTTGGTTGGGTCTTTGACATTATTAAGATAATATTCCAATGAATCCATGAATTCAGGGTTCACTTTGGCTACTTGTTCACGGATCCGTAGTGCAGTGGATGCCATGGGACGACTCATCAACTCGTCATGCTTATCAGGAACAGTCACCTGACTAAAGTGTACAATTGAATTCTGCATTCTCTTGAAAATAAAACTTGTTTACTTACGCAAGGTAGTTACCAAAATGTTGCATCAACCGCTTATCAGGATGATCTAAGCGCTTGCTCACCATACAGACCAAGTCACATCGCCCCTTGATTCTCCTTGCTTTGACAATGGTTCGATACATGAAAGCAGTAATAGCATCACGCACTGTGATCTTGGCATCCCTACCAGGTAGTTCTTGTTCCACTTGGCGCTTGATTTCTTCAGCTTTCTCATCAGGAATAATAAAGACTCGTTTCGTAAATTTATTAGGGTCCAATGATCCACGGTCAGGAATACCATTCAACACTGGATAGTCAATACTGTGATCATACTTGGGACTTGGTTTCAAGGGTGGTCGTTGCCAATCATAATATAATTCAATGGGTAATGCTTGATCAGCCAAAGCAGAAGCCACGGCAAAGATAAAAAAGGCATTTCCCCAACCATCAGCAACTCGATGATAGAACGAGAATCCAATTATCCGACCGCCTTGCACTTGGGTCAGCTGAATCCCCAGTAAGGGTGAATCCAGTGATGTATAGCTTTGAAGGGGTACGAAATCAGCGATAGGAACAGTAGCATAACCATATCGATTCTTTTTGTATTCTTCCATTGAATCAAGCGATTCGCATATTTGAAAAAGGCATCCCTTTTCGAAATCCTGAACTGCAAAGCGTCCTCGTGGTCGGGATGTTAAACGACCCGCATAAACATAAAACGTCGACAAGGCTTTAGCAATAGCTTTTTCCACCTTGTTTACAGGAACAGATCCTCCTCCTCCTTTGACATCATCCTCTTGAAGGAATATAACAATTTTGGTATAAATGGATGAAGCGATCAGGCTACAACCATCTGGTGCAGGATAAGATTTTTTTTCTGGTAGTGTCTCGGGTTGAATAAAAGTGCGATAAGTAGGTGGTAAAGGGGACATTTTAATGAAACATGGGTTCAAGAAATCCAAGTAGTATATATATAAGTATGTCTTTATTACGGCATATTATCGGTTCCACCGATCTTAACCAACAAGTGTAACTCTATATTTCATTTACAGTATTCTGATAGATTCTTGCATAAAAGGTGATGCCGTGTCTGGATCATATAGCAACAAGTAATAAGAATGATTGTTTGCCACTTTCTTGCATAAACAATGACGTTGTCTGGATGATACAGCAACAAGAAATAAGGATGACAGGTCGCATTGGAATTTATCTCTGGGTTATGAATGCCATGGAAACACAGTATCATTGGATACCGCGTTGTGTGGTCAATGAATGGAGTTTAAGCAAGGGCACAACCCCCATCTCACTTTTGGCGGGGACTTGTAGAGTCGCAAAATGAATTACAAGCACCCTTCTCAACTCACTCGTCTTTTATTGCAATTCTTGCAGCATCCTGCCCCAACACATGCAGACCCATCTGTTGTTACGGGAGCATCCACGTGCACTGGCTTTACGGCCAATGATGCTTCATGAAGCACCTTCTGGTGTGTTAATGTTTGAGCAGTATACTACTTCGTTACCGACAACAGACCGTGCCATTGCGAAATTGCTGCCACCTTCCGAATTCGAAGACTCGTCATGGCGTATTCTCAATAGTCGACCCGTATTTGGTTGTCTTGGAATGATTAACTTGATGGGGGGTAGGAAGCTTTTTGTGTGTATGCAATATCTCTCTTTATTCACGGATGATTTTTCTTTTATAGAATGCTTTGTTGCAATTGTCACTGACTGTGTGCCAGTTGGCAGGATACGTGCTGGAGAGGAAGTGTATCGAATACAATCAGTATCATTCTATTCTTTATCTTCATCAAAGTACGACGACTTGGAGGATCCCGATCGTTATCCACCTTACAACATCAGTACCGCCAATAGCACTACAACTACACCTTCTTCTACTCCTCCTCCTAATGGTGATGATTGGGAACAACCTTCTGCTATTCAACATCCTTGTGCTCAATTGGAAAAACTGTTTGCTGTGGGAAACTTTTATTTCACACCCGACTTTGACTTGACAAAGACCGTACAAGCTAGGTAAGTCAACAAAAACAACTAGAATCACCCACGCATAATACTCATATGCAAGCTAAAATAGGACATCCGATGCGTCCCTTGGTATTCATGCATTCGATGACCACTTTTTATGGAACAAGTTCTTGATCTCTGGATTACTGGATTTCCGTGCAAAGTTGGATCGTAAAAAGCAAATGGATTTGGATCGTGGAGGATTCCTGGTAAATGAAATGAAATAAGAATGATTCATGGATGAAATTGTACTAACAACTCATTTCAGGTATTTGCTATTCGTGGATACGTTGGTGTGGAATCGGTTGTCATTGAAAATGAGAAATACGACTTGTCTGTCATTTCAAAATTGAGCTGCAAGCGAGCAGGGACACGATTCAATTCAAGAGGAATCGATGATAATGGACATGTTGCCAACTTTGTCGAGGTAATTACTGGATTTGGAATATAAGGCGGGTAAACATTAGAGTTAATGCGTTCCACAGACCGAAACAGTATTGTATTCCGATCGCATATGTTATGCATTTACGCAAATAAGAGGAAGTGTGCCAGGTATGTGCATTGGACATTGAGTATGGCATATCCACACTCACATTGCATGATAGTATTCTGGGAACAACAAGGCATTGTCAATCACAAGATCCAAATATCACGTGGAAGTGGTGCTACTCAGCCTGCTGTAAAACGACATTTCAACGAAATCATTGATCGATACCATTCAGTATGCGCCATTAATCTTCTTTCCGAGCGAGAAAATTCGGGTGAATCCATGTTAGGCAGTACTTATGTATCAGCAGTCAATCAATTGAATATGCCACAAAACAAGGTCAAGATGATCAATTTCGATTTACATGCGGAATGTCGAGGTGGCAACTATGACAATGTTTCTTTATTACTCAACAATGCCCGCAACTATCTCGATGATCATGGCTATTTCTTGATGGATACAACAGATAATCACATTATTTGTACTCAAAATGGTGTCTTTCGTACCAATTGCATGGATTGTCTTGATCGCACCAATCTCGTTCAGAATGAAATATCTCGCATGGCTCTTCAAGGATATCTGGATAATCGATTCAGCCGTCATTGGAACGCTTTAGAAAGTTTGCGAAGTCGACACTCTCATTTGTTTGCTGAAAATGGTGATGGGTTGTCAAAGATATATGCTGGTACAGGTGCTCTTAAATCGGCATTTACACGAACAGGCAAGGTCACTTTTATGAATGTTCTCAGCGACGCTACACGCTCAGCCAATCGCTTCTTTATCAATAATTTCCAAGACAAGGCTAAGCAAGAAGTCATTGATCAATTGCTGGTAAGTAGTAACAAGCAGAGTATCATAGCAACCCAATATTCAATTTTGATTTTTAGGGAAAATTGGTCGGCCAGCAAGAAATCCTCATCCATGATCCTATCAGTGATTCGGTATCCAAGTTGATGGTGAAAAGGTATACTATACTTGATATGGTAGGCTCGAATCGCCTATTGACAATCGCATGATATCAGATTAAAGGAGTATTCTACACGGCGCAAGGTCTCTATATTCTGTGGAACATATAACTTGAACGGCAAATCCTTCAAAGGGGAATCACTGGAGCCATGGTTGTCACAACATTCGCAATGTAAGTAGATCAACTCAGTTTGAAAGGTTGCCTGCTGACAACAATAATAGGGGATGGAGAGGAGCCAGATATCTATGCTGTGGGATTCCAGGAAATTGTCGAGCTTTCACCTCAACAGGTTAATTCTCTATTCTATATAAATGGCTCAATGCATGTACTAATATGCTTGCTTAGGTGATGACAACCGATGCAGAAAAACGGTAAGGAAAAAGAATAAGCGTATATCACGTGCATAAATTAATCCATCCCCTTTCAATAGCAAAGTGTGGGAGCAAGAGATCGAAAAGACACTCAACGGCAATGCACGTGGAAAGTCAAAATACGTGCTCCTTCGATCCAATCAATTGGTGGGTGCTGCCTTGATTATATTCGCCAAGGCTGATGTCGTGGAGAATATTCGCAATGTTGAATCATCCATCAAAAAGGTATGCGTTCCTAGAAATGGAAGCTTGGCCAAGACTAACTCTTGCATAGACTGGTATCATGGGCATTGCTGGAAATAAAGGCGCAGTTGCGATACGTATGGATTATGGCGACACGAGCATTTGTTTTCTGGCAGCACATTTCGCATCCGGTCATTCCAACTCTGAAGATCGCAATCAAGATTTTCATACGATTAATCAAGGTCTCCGATTCCTTCGTGGTCGCACCATTGATAGTCATGAGTATGGTTTTCATTTGTTCTCCATTTAACTCAATCTAACCCAACATTATTGCAGCAATATCTTTTGGTTAAGTGACTTGAATTATCGTGTATCACTTGCCAATGAGGAGGTAAATTGATATGCATGTGTTTGTACTATTTCTGTTTCTAATCTGACATCATCTTTTAGGTACGATCCTATGCAGCTTCAGGCAATATTGATGCGCTTTTACAAGCGGATCAGGTAGGTAGCGACACGTGTGGTATAATGTGAGCAAGGATACTCAGTGCTTTATTTAGCTACGACGAGAGATGGAATATGGCAATGTCTTCCAAGGCTATGAAGAAGGGCCTATCACTTTTCTCCCAACCTACAAGTATGATAACGGCAAAGATGTATATGATACAAGGCAAGTTATCTAATAACGAAATGATGATAGCATTGACTGACTAGAATACGTGTCTAGTGAAAAGCAGCGTATACCCGGTTGGACTGACAGAATTCTGTACAAAGGAAATCATCTCAAGCTTTTACAATATGCCCGTGCAGAACTGTACACGTCTGATCATCGACCAGGTACGTATATTATCTTGTATGGGTCATTTCAGTGTACTGACGGAAGAAATGTACTAGTGCTGGCTTTGTTTGAAGCAGATGTAAGTCTTTTGGGATGACAATATAATTCTTACTTACATTGGGTTTTAGATTCTTACCTATGATCACGACGCAAAAGCACGACTACACAAAGAACTATATCAGCAAAGCCTGGACCACATCAATGTAAATACACCCATCACCATGGAACAATCACCTCCTGAACTTCCTCGACGCCGTACACCTACTCCTCCTACCAGTCGCCCTACTGTGGTAGCAGCAGCTGCTGCCGCTGCCCCCGTTGTAGATATGTTAATCGATCTGAGCTCTGATCAAGAGAAACGTGAGTATGATTGTTTTATAGCCTATTGTCTCGTTCTGATTTATGGAATCCATCATAGCCATTCAACCAAGCACCGATACTTTCAAGTGGTGGGAAAATGGAGAACGTAAGTGTACATCGTATCCATTCATTTGCTTGCCTATTGACTTTTATGAACATAGCTCTTCCACGTGCCAATAAGGGAGCAGTGAAGCCACGTAATCCTTTCCGAGAACCACAAGGTATGAACACATAAGTGGATTGAAGAAACAGCCATGCATGTTTTACTCATTCTGTATGCAGGGACATCCTTATTAGTCGGCAAAAACAACAATAACAATCCAAAACTTGGACAATGGCTGCCGATTCAACCTACAAGTACAAATACACCACCAAGAAGGACACCCTCCCCATCGGCATCTTCTACTACAGGAGCAGCTGTCATTGCACCTATTCAAATGGATGATGATTATGAACACGCTGTGCTTAGTGTAGAGGATGAAAATAAGGTGTCAAATGCATTTGGCTTTTGGAACAGCAAGCAAACAACGGCTTCGTAACAAAAGATATTATATATTGCATCCTCATGTACTTTTATATATACGCTCCCTAAGAATAAAATTTGATAGAGATACAACAGTAATCTAGACTTTTCACTCCATCTTATGCAGCGCAGTGTCCAATTAGTTTTAGTCACATGTGTTATCTCGCATGTATGAATGATAGTATCCTTATCTGTATTTTACATGAATGACATACTTGCTACAGCTGCAGACTAGATAAAACTTTTATTTACAATGCTAGGTATAATATACATCCACTACTATGGAGTGTTACTGTTTGTACTCTTGCTTGAATTTCTCTTCTGAAATGAGATCCACCTGGGGTCTTTTGTACATGTTGCCAGTTTCGTCGCTCTGCTTGAAAACAAGGACACCACGAACAGGAAAACCACGGTTAGGACCCATGGCTTCGCCGTCATTTTCCACTTGATTGTTGTATTTCTTCTTTTCCTCTGCTTGTTGCTGAAGACATGATTTGAGTAGTTCAGTACTGATTCTTGCTTCGATAGCACGGGATGTCTCAATAGCAATGGTGGTACCGTTTTCAGGGAAATGACAGGGGATATGAAGTTCCTTGTCAATTTTGGCGCTAAGGAATTCCATGCTGGATAATTCACCGTGGACCAACACCACATGTCTGGGTTCACAATGGCGAATCAGCTGCATGATACCTTTAGCATCAGCATGTGCACTGAAAGACAAGTTACGGACTTGAAGATTCACATGGATTTCATTGAACATGTCGATACTGATCACTTTATTGCCTTGTAACACCTTATGACCCACAGTACCAGCAGCACAGTAACCAGGCAAGATGACCATGTTTTTTGGATCCGGTGCCCATTTCTTGAATATTTCTAGGGATGATCCAAGATTAAGCATGCCAGGACTTGCAAATACCACCATAGGACCTGGATGATCGAGATAGGCCTTATCCCATGGTTTGAGATGTTTGAAATGAAACATGTTGTGATCCACAAAGGTTGATTTCACTTTTTGGTTGGTCCAATTGATAAAGAGTTCATAATAACGGTTGGCGCGTTGTGTCAATCCTGCCGAAAAGTAAACAGGCACTTTGAGATCCATTCGCTCCCAATACGATTCAATCAAGATACAAAGTTCCTGAGCACGACCCAAGGCAAAGACTGGAATCAATACATTGCCACCTTTTGAGACGCAATCATGGACCTTTTTCAGAAAGTCGCGCTCACGTGATCGTTTGGAATCTCGTATGGTGGTACCATAAGTGCTTTCAGTAATCAATACATCAGGCCGTAGTTTATCGATCCATGCTGAACCTAAATGGCGATCAGGTGTCATGTTGTAATCGCCCGTGTACACTGCTGATTCATTTCCCACACGTGCATAAATCATGGCAGCACCAAGGACATGTCCGGCATAGTACGCTTTAATCTCCAATTCATCATCCACGTGAATCGTTTGATGTAAATTGATAGGAATCACTTTTTTCATGCATGCTTTGATCATGTCTGATGTAAAAAAGTTGGTTTCTCCTTTACGTTCCACCGTGATCTTGCGATAATCTTCCAATAGAATAGGACAGATAGCTTTGGTTGGATGGGTCATGTAGATAGGTCCATCGTATCCGCACATTTCTGTAAAGTAAGGTAACGCACCACAATGATCCAAATGGAAATGACTGATCACCACAGCATCAATAATCTCGGTAAATCGTCCCGTCTTGGATATATAACTAAAGTCAGGGAATCGTCGTGCATCATTGTAGCCCATATGCATTCCTAAATGAACAACACCATGTTACTCCATTGTATCCGTCATGTTGAATAGAGATAAACAATACCACAGTCAAACATGATATTCTTGCCATTCAATGTCACCAACACACAACTTCGACCCACATCTTGGCCTGCAAAGACAATAAGTCAAATCGTGTCAATGTCAAACTGCAATCGCTTTACCTGCACCCAAAGGGACTATTTCAATAGTCATTGCTGTAAAGAGAAAAGGAAAAAAGCAGCCACCGTCAAAATGGTCTCCCTATTCATGCACTGATACCCAGCTACACGTGGCTTGCTTGGTTACTATGGCTACCCTAGTCTCTTTGTGCCCTAAAGGACCTGTATATAATGAAATATTATTACTCATTATTTGACGACAACCAATGAGTGGGATGTAATGACAACATTTATTTCCATGCAAAACCCACGTTTCAATCATGAGGGAGATATAAACTACTTTATCCTAGAGTATAGATACAAGATGATATGGAAACACGGATGAATCATCACGTGACGGATGGAAATGTGCTAATGCTAATGGGCTGTTGAAATTGAAGCTGCGTTCACGACACTTTCACTTGACGCACTTTGAAGCAAGCCATGGTAAGTTGCATTGGGTACAACCCCACTCTTTCTAACTAAACCAACGTAGGCTGATGAGAGCAGGGTCAATTTGCTACAAGCAGAAATACAACCTGACTTGGAAGCAGGCACATCACCATCAACCACCACAAACAACAACACTACTACAGCACAAAGTGGTAATGTGAGCAATACACCAAGGAACAATGCTGTTCGAGATTATTTCCAACAATCAAGGTACTACCTGAACTCGTACCATACATTATGCCAAGTGACAAGGATATATACTGACACCATGTTTAATATATACAGCCATCCTATCGCAGCGTTCTTCTTCTTGGCATTTCGCGTTGGTGCACTATTGATGTACTTGCTTGGTTCTATCTTTACTGACAACTTTACATTGGTGTTTGTGGTGACCATCTTGCTACTTGCATTTGATTTCTGGACTGTCAAGAATGTTTCTGGTCGTTTGTTGGTGGGTTTACGATGGTGGAATGAAATACAGGAAGATGGATCCAACCAATGGTTATTTGAAAGTGCCAGTGTAAGTAATATGGATGGTTATAAAAGAGAACATTGGATTCACTATGGTTGTAGCCAAATCGTGTGAATAATGCCGCTGATTCACGTCTTTTCTGGACCGTGTTATACGCAACACCTGTACTATGGGGCTTATTGGCATTGACATGTATCTTTACGCTCAAGATTTCTTGGTTGGTGATCGTTGTGGTGGCAATCATTCTCAATATGGCCAACGTCTATGGATATACTCAATGTGATAAGGATGCTAAAAGGAAATGGGCGAGTGGTATCGCAGCTCAAACAGCTCTCGGTTCACTCGGCAGTACCGCTTCAGGTTTCGTTGGCAAGGCTGTGGGATCTGGATTAACTAGTTTCTTTACTACTGGTTCTCGATAGTAAAAAATATATATATTTCGTATTCTACTTCGATTCAAAATGACCATGTGTTTTTGAGATGGGTAGAAAAAATTGTGGGGCACAATAGCAATAGAATCATTAGGGAACAAAGAGTATCTTGGAACTGGTGTTTATACACCTAATCATAAGTCTACTTATATATATATCTTCAATGTGCCCATTATGAGTGTCAACTAGATTCATGCGTTTCATTCATGCAAGTAACAAATGTTGATGGATACCATAGTATTATATTATACAGGGCATGTGCAAGACAAGCAAAACTAGTACCATATGGGCAAGCACCAAATAACAATATGTTCATTGTATCATACACTGTCGTCAGGCATACATTCACTGTCATGATTTTATCTATTATGACAATACACGTCCTGAAAAGTTCAAACATCTTGGATGATAAGTGTGAACACACAATCTTAATCCCACGTCAAAGAAGCAATACACATTTCATGGCAACAGCCTAGAGTTTCTTGATTGCAATACGCTGAATCTGGTGGTGTGTCTTTGACAAAGTCCTTGAAAAGGAATTATGATGATGGTCGAAAAAGGGAGTATCACAATCATGTCAAAAGAACCTTCCAGCGTAGAGTCCAGTAAGGTTGATGGTTCGGATGCTGCTACTGCTGATGAGCATGGACCATATCCAAAATACCAATGTATTAATCCACTCTTATGCAAAACGTTATGTTTATGAATGATCACGTCTTTTATTCTCATAATAGCCACCGTTGGTCCTGATTTTGTTGACGCTGTTATTTGTAACTGCATTTTCTTTTATCCAAAGGTGGTGAGTGTACTTGAACAATTATACATTGCTATTGTTGGGAAAGAAAGATAGAATGTAGTACAATAGGACAAGGGGCTAGATGCATTGCAGGTTTTAAGAACGATTCAAAATTCACGGGTTCAATGCCGCCGCTTACACGGCTCTAGAATTGATTGGGAATTGGGGGTGGAGTGGGAGGAGTACCACACGCAGCTTTCCTTTTACAAGTGAGTGGCTTCTTTTACAACTCCACATGGCGCTGCTCTTCCGCTTCATTGCATGCCCTTCAAAGGGGTTTTCACCATGGCATCGGCAGGAACATCAGTCAATTCAACAATGACCAACGAAACAAGACGACCTATTCAACGAAAGAAAAAGGCTGCTCGAGCCTGTATTCATTGCCAAAAGGTAGGTTGCAAGGTAGTTTCCCACACACACATACACACATCATGTATTAATTGAGTGAGAACATGTTGTTTATATTGCAGGCACACCTGACATGCGATGATTGTATGTAATGCATCCACATGGATCAATTTCGGCTCTGACTTGAATTCTCTTTACATGATAGCACGCCCATGTCAGCGATGTATTAAACGTGATCTGGCATCCACATGTACAGATGGTGCACGGAAAAAGGCGAAATACTTGCAAGATGTACAAGGTAATAATGAGACAAAGTATCTCTATTTATTATTATTGACTCATCATGACATATTAGACCCATTGATCCATAACAATGAACCACCACCGTTCACTCCACTCGCACATACCCCTGGTGCTTCAAGTGAAGTATCGGCTGATAGTAGCATGACCACCACTATAGACACCACCAGTTCTTCGTTTATAAGCGATGGTATGTGTAACAATGCCAACAACAACAACCCATTTCCCCCTTTCTTGTTAAAACGGATTAATTTAGCCATCGGCAACGGCGCTGGTTCCGCGGGAGGCGGATTTGATTTTGACAACAACAGCAGTAACTATGGATTTGGTTCCTCGGCTACCAACTTGGAATATTCGTTTCTTTCTAATATGCTTGGAACATCCTTTCTCGATTCTACAACATCTAATTTATCATTATGGGCTACTTCGATGCAACAACAATCACCAACCACCTCAGTCAACTCGACGATTCAAAGTAATTCATCCACTTTACAACAACAATCCATCATGAATCCTTTTGGTGACACTATGTTATTTGATCAGCAGCAGCAACAACCTTCTCCGACTACTACTACCACTTCCCCTTCTACCACGCCTACAACCACCCCCGCCACACTACATCACTCTGCCTTGACCCAATATGGCCGAGGTGCAGTATTGGCTAAACAAGGTAGCCCTATTGCTGCACCTGTTGGTATACGCCGACGTAATCAACTCATTACTCCAGAAATGGCGTATGCCAGTGCCAAGAAACCTTTCAGTTATGCTGATGGATATCACTACCTTATCAACTATGTCCGACAAAAGTAGGTGGATGAAAGAAAAAAAAAAGGGATCGACTCTTATTTTACCCCACATTAGAATGACACGAGAAGATCTGATGCGAATCAGTCGAGCCTTAGCTTTGTTCCGTCCAAGCGTATTTTCATCCATGATGAATTTGACTGAAAGCGATTTGATATTCACTGAGAAATGTCTTCAACGCACTCTACTGGTACGATACAATCCATTCATAAGATTCCATTTATTCATTATTTATGGTAGGAATACGAAAAGTTGATCAGTTATTCGGGTACTCCAACTGTCGTATGGCGACGCACAGGAGAAATTACTCTGGTTGGCAAAGAATTCTCATTACTGACACAATGGTCAAGAGATGCATTATTGAGCAAGAAGACTTACATCTACGAGGTAAATAAGGTTATCCCCATTTTTCCGACACCCATTTAATATTCTTTCATGTATTAGCTCATGAGCAATTCATCAGCTGTTGAATACTGGGAAAAATACGCCTTGCATGCTTTCGACAATACCGATTCCGCTGTTTACAGTTCTTGTATCTTGCTCAGCCCAACCAAACGTGTAGTACCATGCACCTTTTGCTTTACCATCAAACGCGATATATTTGATCTTCCAAGTGTGATCATTGGCAATGTATGTTTATTTCTTTGTTATTCATCATTCATCGTACTCATTGTATTTTTCTAGTTCTTGCCTATATTGAGTTAACCTTTAAAGCTTGTCTCATTCATACCTGCTCATACCCTATTTCAATCGCCCATGTACTCTTATCACCCTCATAGATGAAAAGTACCCGTCTTGTTTCCCCTTACTATCGAATACTCTCATACGTTTCTGCATCTTATCTGTACAACATTTTCATATCGATTCGCATAAACAGCATTCATACAAAGCATTTCCTTTTATCCCAACTCATGCATGAACAGTCATCTCTTTCACTTGTCAACTAGCACGACTTTTAAGATTGAAAGTTTATATATATACAGAGGAAGAATGTTTGTTGTACAATGGCATGTTCTTTTAATGATAGTAACCAACCACCAAGAATATACATGAGACATCTAAAGACGACGACCACGACGACCGCCCTTTCTACGGGTGCTATCAGTGGGGATGGGAGTAACATCCTCAATGCGACCGATTCTCAAACCGGAACGAGCCAAAGCACGAAGAGCGCTCTGGCCACCAGGACCAGGGGTCTTGGTGCCAGTGCCACCAGTAGCACGGATCTTGACGTGAACAGCGTTGATACCGAGCTATAATATATTATGATGAGTAAACATTTACACAAAAGAAAAATAGATCACTCACCTCCTTGCACTTGGCAGCAACATCTTGAGCAGCCAACATGGCAGCATAGGGAGAAGACTCATCACGATCAGCCTTAACCTTCATACCACCTAAAAGGATATATACATTAGAATACACAAAAAGGAACATGGGAGGGGGATGCAGGTCATGAAATGACACTACACGCCGCTCGGCCTTGATTTCAAGATTGTTATGGAAACAACAAGAAATCAAGGGTATGTCCTTGGCAGCATCAACCCGACAAATGTAAGAGAATGGACATACCAGTGACACGAGCAATAGTTTCACGACCAGACAAATCAGTGACATGGACAAAGGTGTCGTTGAAAGAGGCAAAGATGTGGGCAACGCCAAAGACAAGTTCGCCTTCACGGACCTGGGGACCGAGGGTCACGTTTTCCGTAGTCTTCTTGGTAGCAGCACGCTTAGACTAGAACAACAAGATGATTAAATGGATGAATGGATGGATGAATGAATGAATGGATGGATGAATAGCTTACCATGATAGCTGATGAAAAGAGAGAGCACTATGGATCCATATCTGTTGTCCTAATAAACCCACTTTCGGAGCCTTGTGTTACATATTCCCCCCGTCAATTGAAACATGTAGAACGCCCCAATGATACAACCCATAGATCCACCTCTTTCAATAAATATCTGCTAGTTCATTATAGCAACAAGAAGAATATCAACGATGGGAATGAGTAACAATATGCAGGAGAGGAAAAAAAAGATAGGTAGTATAAACGAAAGATAATACAAAAAAAAAGGATTGGGTATTGGGCTGCAGTTCAAAGTGGATGAGCATTTACAGAGTATCATTCTTTAACTTGTCGATGGGAAACATTTGATCGACCTTGGATATCCAATCAATCATGTCCGCTCTTGAATTAGCCTGCAGGGTGTATGCATTGTTGTTGGTATAGAGGGCAAATACATTGGGTCGCTAGAAAGAAGTCAATATCAATGATATGGATCGCCATGTCATCATCATGTATTACCTCTATCATTTGTTCCAGAGCTCGATTGTAATCGATACGCACAGAAGATACGTTGATGACACCTTGCTCGTCAGTTTCAGAATGATTTGAATAAATATAAATGTAAGGGCGACGAACGACAAACCAACGCTTGATCCACTTGTCATGAACAGCGCTTTCTTGATACACAAGATACCCTCGTTTCGAGACATTATCGCTATATGGATTCTGTTAGCAAGCTATATGGAGTGAGAATGGCAACTTACGTTTGGGTAACCAATTTGACTTCAGCCAGTAACTTGGAATTGCTTCGTAATTCATGTTGTGCTTCAAAGTCAGGCATCCCTGGAATAGGTGGATCTTGGCTGATGACAATCTATTGTCTCGTGAATAGTCCATCCATGATGATTCCTTTGTTATCTTACCTCTTTATCGGTGCCATATTTACGCTTCCATAAATCCAGTACCTTGTTGGCTATTGATTGCTCAGCTTCAGATAATGTATCATCATCATTGGGATGATGATGGTGATGGTGACCATTGGCTCGTGTGGATGATGATGATGCTTGTTCCTTGTCACGTGATTCAATCACTTGTCTTAATGATAAAAACTGACGTGTAAACTCGACTTGTTCTTTGCGCTGAATGCGTGCACAAATATGCTTGTAATCATTGACCAGAGATACACCACGAGGTCGCCATGAACCAAGAAATTCTTCTCCTCGAACATATTTGGATACAGTGTTAAGTCTCCAAAGCTGGGAAAGTCGACGTGTCATGGGTGGGCGTAAATTAACAAGGAAAATAGCACTGCATTTGGGTAACTGCTTATCAGATCCAAGTAATTTGCGTAGCCTTGAACGTCCTATGGCAGCATCACGACCTTGAATTTGCACAGCAATATCCATGGCGAATTGAATAGGCTTGGAACACTTTTCAACTTCGATTTCCCACTTGAGATGCAATAAAATGCGACTGTTAGATGAAGTGATCCGGTTAAGAAACAAACATTCATGCTGTGAACTATCCCATGCACCTTGTGCAACCAATTGACTGGTACCATCATTGTTGTATACCACATGCTGCTGTGATGATAAAAGCTTGATGGCTACATCGTCATGTGTGGGTGAATCAATAATGCGACCTTTAGGATCAAGCAATCGCACTCGACCAATGGATGATTTGACAACACGACTCCACTCGAATTGATGTCCAGATGTATGTGACAAGATAATACAGATACGCCGTTGCAGACCTTGTCGTAATGTAAAGACACCTCGATCCAATGCATTTTGTGCAGTGACAGGAACCGGTAAATACTCGCCATTGGGAGCAAGTTCACATACTTGTATCCATGCTACCACATCATGTCGTTCAGCTGATAAAAGCTCTTCTTCAGGTCGTCGTTCCAAATTACTCGAATCTTCACTATTATTGTGCATTGGGTTGCCATAATGGTTCGATGATGATGATGATGATGATGATCCATTTGTGAATCGGTTCGCTGCTAAAAGATCTGCTAGTCGTGGTTTCTCGCGTTGATCATCCCATCGTTCATATTGTGACAAGACTCTTGTTTGTGCTAGACCATAGACTTCAAAGGATATCATGCCATGCAACATAACATCCATGACATTATGCGTCACCACAATCGATAAATTTTGGCTGTAATTGAGAGGTATTGGTCCATTTTCAAAGTCGCTGATGGGCTCAGTAGCAAATACTTTTTCTGCAGTCGAATGTGCTGAAATACCACCAAAGGATGATAATCGGAATTGCACGTGCACCTCATTGTAATCTGCGTCAATCAATCCACTCAATTCCAACAATTGCACTTCGAAAAGCATTTGTTGACCAACGTGTACCATAGTATCATCATCTTGATTTGCATGGTCATTGTGATCATCTTCCAGTAATTCATCATCAGGTCGACTTTTGGGAATGGCCACTGAGAGTGCTTTGGGCTGGATCAATACACGTAATTTGCCTTTGATTTGGCCTGTGGATCGACAAATCACCTCTACATTGCTCTCGTATGGTTGTCGATAAGCGAGATTACGAATAGCTGTAGCAGCACTTCCAACAAATGTATAACGTGGACATGGATTCTCAAAGAACGGATCTTCCCAGTTGAAATGGCTGCGATACATGGGTCGATCAATAAAGTTGTATAGGTTACGCATCTTGTGAAGTCGCAACTTGAGTCGTTCCAAAGACCATACGTAAATGACTTGATGTTTGCGATCAATGACTCGTACACCGATACATGGTTTGGGTGTGGATATCAATGTTGTATCTTCATCTGTCTCAAATTGATGTAATGCTGATGTTGTTTCCCAATACGACATTGGATTCGAGAATTGTCCATCCTCTATAATCGCAAACTGATATAAAACGTCCTTGTTGAGCTCACGAGAAATGATATTGGCTTCTTTGAGCAGAACTGCATTGGTCAACACCACCTCGGCCATGGTGACATGGCGTAACTTTTTCCATCGAGATGCCACCTTATGAATAAGAGCCAATTGTTCCTCTGTATACCCAGTAGTGATTTGCTGTTGTGAAAACTGACGAGACATGCGACTAAGACGGGCTTCATATTTGCGTTTCTGATCATGCAATTCCTTTTGTAATTTCTCTGTTTCTGCACGGAACTTGTCATATCCATTGGTGACACATGTTGCATCGGTGAGCACGCTTTCTGAACCATCGCCTACAATAGTCATGGCTGCTGAATCACGTACACTTCTGCTACCACGTGTAGTAGATTCATCATCGGTAATAAGATCAGCCACTTCAGATCTGCTTCCTGATCGTGATCGACGTGAATTACGTATACGAGTGATATCATCATACAGCTTTTCCAGATCTTCATCCTTCATATCACCAAAATTACGCTCATTGGCATAATACTTGAGTACGGCTTCACGCCTGGCATAATTCCAATCGATAATTTCGGATCCAATCATGCTGCTGCTTTCAGTAGGAGACTCGGGTCGTTCATCATCATCACCTGCTGTTGTAGTAGCTGATGGGTTGCCATTACTACTCATGGCATTTTCAACAGCAGTTTTGGCTAAACCTCGTTCACGACGCACTTCTTCGGGATGATTGAATCGAAAAATGTGATAATCACCAAGAATGATACGATAGCCACTTTTCAGTCGTCGTGGTTCTGAGATCCGTACACCATTCACCATAGTAACTGATTCACCATGGGGATGAATTGATACGACACCATTGTTATTCTCGAATGAACAGTGCTCGTTTTGGATGTTTGATCCAGAAAGTCGAATATCTGGTTGTTGCTCGCTATCTTCTCGACCCACTTTGGTAATGCCGAGTTTGAGTTGATACATGAGACATTCTGACATGAGTGGATCTTCATTGAGATTCACCAAATGTGGCATCTTTTTAGGTGCATACACGCCAACATTGTCTTTATGCACTGATATTCCCAATTCTTCCAATGCCTTTTCTCGTTCCACATGGATTGCTTTAGTCTTTTCGAGTTTATCTTCCCAAGTTTCGTTCAGGTTGGCCAATAACTTTTCTGAGCTCTGTAGCTGATCAATGATCTCCTGCTTGGTCATCTTCTTTTTCACACCTTGACTATCAACCACAATTTCAAATTCACTGCTGGTAGGCTTCATTTGGGTGGCAGCTTGTGTTGGTGGTACTGGCACTGAATGGCGTTTTTTCGCGAGTTTGGTGCTATTGCTCTTGTACACACTGTTGGCTGTGAGTTGTTCAACTTCCTCGGGTGCATAGGTTCGTAATCGATCACGCAGCATCTCCAACTCCTCCTTGAGCTCACGAATCATCTTTGCATTGGCATCTTCGTTCACCACAGCCTTGTTCTTGATCTTTTTAGCTTGGTCGGCATAACGTAATGTGCTGAGTGTTTCATCATAGTCGGCAGGTGAAATAGCAGCAATCATAGCAGTCTTGGAATTACCACCCAAAGAATCTTTAAGAAGCCACGTGAGAACCTATCCATCATAGATCATAAGTACATATCCTCTTTGTTATTTCCATTTTCCATACCGAATCTCTGTAAGGAATAAACACATCCTTTGACTTTTTCTTTCTTCCTTCATTCAAGGATTGTTCTGCGAGACCAGCAATGACTTTGCCCAAAGTAGTAAGTGATCGATTGATATTAGCACCTTCTTTGAGCCGAGCACCCGTTGCACCTGTACTGTTGGCACGTTCACTTCCTGCCAGATCCACTAGACTAATGGTATTGAAATATCAGCTATCAGAAGACCACGTGGATAACTTTCCCACACCATGCTCTTACCTAATCCTAGCCACTTTTTCGGTATCAAGATTGGTTATCTCATCGTGGCGTTTCTGTGTCAGGAACAATGTAAACACAGCATGTGATCTTGAAGATGTTTCATTCATATTGGTAGCCGCCACAGTTCTAGCCTATAAACTTATAAGTCATAGAATGATGATTGTTTCTAAAACTTGCCTTGTTACCATCATCCATGAGATTATTGATATCATTGAAGGATTTGACTGCTGCACGTGAAAGGTCTTCGACATATGGACCCGTACTAGGATGTTCTCGCACCTTGAGATTGCCCTTGTTTTTTGGATTCAATAGATCTCGCACCTTTTCATTGTAAATTTCAATGTAGGTCACTTCCACATGATACGTCAGGTTGGGATCATCGTTACGGTTGATACGTTCAAAGAGTTCTGAGCATGTTCGTGGAATGATACCATGATCTTCACCATAACCCATCTATATAAATATGAGTTTATCATGGGATCTCTTTTCATTTTGTTTCTATGCGCGCCACACACACACACACATACCATTGAATAAGACTTGCCAGAGCCTGTTTGACCATCTACAGAATAATAAACGAGTTATAAAAAGAAGTGGATCATCCTTTTCTCCTTTCAACTTACAAGCAAAGATACAGCAATTGTATCCATCAAATGCATGGTTGAGCAGATCTTCACCTAGATCGTTATACACGACTTGTTGGTCCGCATAGTTGGGTGCACTCTTGTCGGCGGACCAATACGACTTGTCAAAAGTGAAAGCTTTGATATCCTCAGAGTCTTTGCCGGTTTTACTATCGGGTGGTCGACTAAGCACCGTTTGGTCACCTTCCATTCGAATCAAACATGTCGCTCCTCGTGCCAATTCTATTGTTATATTTAGTATGGGGTCTGATATAGCCCTTCATTGTACTTTACCTCTCGAGTTCAGGGGGCGACATCGCACAACGACTTTGATATTTCCTCCACTCATGGTTCACTGGAAATGAAGGGAATCCGTGTTTCTCTTGTTGATCAACTAAAGGTGGTGTGCAGGTACGATCAGTGGTGCGTTCGTGGTCAAGGTATAACAAATACTACTTGCCCTTTTGCCAGAAAAGGTGGTAGTGGCAAACGATGCGATTGTGGAAAAAGAAAAGAGTTGTGAATCAAAGTAGTGTACGAGAAAGTGGGGGAGCGTTTGGATAGCACAGCAAAGTTGATCTGTTCTGTGTTTGTGTGTATGGTGGTGATGTTGTAGTAATAGTAATAGTAATAGTAATAATAGTAGATGATATGTCACACACAAAATAAACGCGTCTAGAGATCCCTCTTTCTTTCTTTCTTTTTTTCTTTGTGTGTGCGTGTGTGTGTGTACGAATGCGAATGTATAAAAGAGTGAAAGAGAGAATGGATGTGGAAGGAGGGGGACCAGGTTGATGGGTTGTTATTCAAGCATATTCCAAATGCGTCTTCTGAGTTGGTTGGTGTGTGTTACCTTGCGTGATGGGCAAAAAGCTGCTGCTGCTGCATGTACAGGCCGGTCGTCTATGGTAGCCTAGCAACCAACCATAATCAAACCCCTTGTTACTCTTTCCCTACCCCCCAATTTGTTGCTTTTGGTGTTTCCATCGATCTTTTCTCTTTTATGCATCTTACATATATTAAAACATTGATTCATTCAATACCATCCTTGATGACAAAAAGACAATGTTTTATGATTCTTACGGATCGGAGATGCCACGGATTACTTCCGATAAAAAGCGGATGATACAAGAAACTCATCTCAGGGCGGATTTGGCAACGCAACATACTTTTACTACTTTGCAGCTTTAATGCATACATGAAAATGATATATTTCCTCCCACAACTATAAAGATGTTGATGATGGTCTTTCATGTACAACCCCCTCGTGTTGCTGCAGTTTAAGAGATTATACATAGTGACGTTAAATATGGCACCGACGAAACTTCCATCCATTACGAATACTTGTGTTCATATAAATAACGCATGACATGTCGCGGAATGATTGTATTGTCATGAGTGAATTCCACTATGCACGAAATAGATGATCTGTCAGAATCGAGGCTGGTGTGATCATCCAAACACTATAACGGGATGGGATACATATGCATGGGAATGAAGTGAATATTATTGCTGCTGCTGCTGCTGCTGCTGCTGCCGTCAATACAGATAAAGTTTGGCTTGCTTCCATATCCAAACACATCAATCACACGTACCATCACCACAATCACCCACTACCAACAATACATCCCACACGATACATGAAGGCCAAAAATAAGTTTATTCTTTTCCTTTTTTCCTTTCTTTTTCTTTTCTCTCACTCTCCTAAAATACAATGACTACTGGTTCTTCTACTGATAAAGATGCAAGAAGAGTATCAGAAAGTCCTATCATACGTCGTCTTCGTGTCAAGTCATCTGAAGATACACCACCACCACCAGCTATCGACTTTTCCAACCTAAAGTTAGACAACGGTACTATTGTCAGCACAAAAGAACGCGTTATTACAGGTGCGTGGTCATTAGCTCTGCTCATGTTCATTCCACACACTCAATTGTATACCTTGATTCATAATAGAGGTGCCTGCACCTGCTGTGTGTGAGCCAACCGACGAGCAGTTCTGGAGCTCAGAGCGTCCAGGTTATCCGGACCTTGATTTCTTGAAAAGACACCTTTATCGTGAAGGGCGACTCTCAGAAGAGCAAGCTATTTATATCATCACCAAAGCAACCGACATTTTCAAGCAAGAGCCAAATTTGTTGCATGTGGCGGCACCTATCACAGGTAAAACGTGCCAAGATATACAAAAGATCTTTGTATAACACCCAAGTTTTATAGTGTGTGGAGATATTCATGGGCAGTATTATGATCTTATGAAATTGTTTGAGATTGGAGGTGATCCAGCAAGTACAAGATATCTATTTCTGGGCGATTACGTGGATAGAGGATATTTTTCCATCGAGGTAAAAAGTGGGAAATACTGCAATCAGGGGAAATGTTGTGTGACACCATCCTATAGTGCGTACTATACCTTTGGGCATTGAAAATGTGGTACCCAACATCCTTATTCCTACTACGTGGCAACCATGAATGTCGACACCTTACAGATTACTTTACGTTTAAAATTGAATGTGAGTAGCAAAAACATGTTGGACTATGGATCTACTGACATTGGTATGTATAGGTGTACACAAGTACAGTGAGAATGTTTATGATGCATGCATGGATTCCTTTTGTGCACTCCCTTTGGCAGCGGTCATGAACAAGCAATTCTTATGTGTGCATGGTGGATTATCACCTGAACTGATGACTTTGGACGATTTCAGCACGGTAAGCAGAATGCATCATGATGGTTGTTGTTTGCTAATAGCAACTGCTTAGATCAATCGATTCCGTGAACCACCAACACAGGGTATGATGTGTGATTTGCTATGGGCGGATCCTATTGACAACTTTGGTTCCGAGACCGGTCGTGAACTTTTTGTGCACAACCATATACGAGGATGCTCCTACTTTTACACGTAAGCACTGGATGATGAAAACATAATAGGTAATGCTCATTTTTATTTTCAAGTTATGCAGCCACTTGTGCATTTCTGGAACGCAACGGCTTACTATCTGTGATACGAGCCCATGAAGCTCAAGATGCTGGGTAAATGAAAATGACAAGAGCCATGTCGAGAAATACTCATGATGATTTGCGTACATGATAGATATCGTATGTATCGAAAAAACAAGACCACCTCATTTCCTGCTGTCATCACGATCTTTTCAGCACCCAACTATCTGGATGTATACAATAACAAAGCTGCTGTTCTCAAGTATGAAAACGACGTCATGAATATCCGACAATTTAATTGCACACCCCACCCATTCTGGCTTCCGAATTTCATGGATGTATTCACTTGGAGTCTTCCCTTTGTTGGTGAAAAGAGTAAGTTTCGTAGATACATAATGAACATGTCCTTATATAGAATGCTTAGTTACCGATATGATGATTGCCATTCTAAACATATGCAGCCATGAAGAGTTATCCAATGAAGAACATCGCAAGTCACTGGATGGTCCATCCATTCCATCCAGCGAGGAAATCGATCAACGGCGTGTGGTGATCAAAAACAAGATCATGGCTGTGGGCAAGATGTCACGTGTATTTTCGATTTTGCGTGAAAACTCGGAACAAGTCATGGAGCTTAAAGCTGCTTCACCTACTGGGAAAATGCCTCTGGGTACATTGGCACTTGGCATGGAAGGCATCAAGTCGGGTACGTGTCTTTTTCACTTTTACTTTGCTTGTGACTGATTATAGCTCTTGTATGATGGCTGTCTTGTTTAGCAATCACATCATTTGAGGAAGCCAAACAATCGGATAGAGAAAATGAACGCTTCCCACCCTCTCGTGAAAGCAAAGAAGCCATGTTGAAAGAGGAGACATCCAACAAAATTAGAGATGCCGTTGAGGAAGAAGATAACGAAATGGTCAAATTGGCTGATGCATTGGCCAATGATCCAGACTTGTGTGATCAAAGTCCTGAAAACTCGAGTACATAGTCATCCATCTCTCTATTAATACACACACCAGCACCCATAATATCTTTGTATACTTGTCCAGATGTAGGATTGCGTCGTAGTAGCAGTAGTACATGTGTAGAAAACAGTGCCTTGTATAAAACTTGAATATGACAAGACAGATGAATATGCCCACAGCAACTCATTTTCGAAATAAATTTACGTAGCCGTGTATCGTCATTGTATTGCTGGTTACAATCGGCATGTAACTCATTATTATGCCGACATCATGAATAATAATGTGCCTTACTCTTTACTCAGCGTATATCTATGTGTACAAGTGCTTACAAAAAATAATGTTCTCTTGTAGCACGCATCGATCATCGGATGCAGGGACCTATGGAAGCACGGTGGGTTTGTTGACTTTTTGCAGAGATGTGTGTGTGTCATTCCATGTTACACAAAAAAGTGAGATCGGATCATAAATGGCAAAGTGAGAAACAATCAACATCTCGTTGGCTTTACATGCCATCAGCTTGCTGTTGTTATGTCAAACAGCGGATCCGGGTGCGACATTAGATCAATAAGCTAAGGATGTGTATTAATAGAAAACGGATATTGTAGATGTGCCCAATTGTCGGTGCCACTGCTACCTGGAAAACAATGATCCATATATGGTGGTCATCCACAAATGGTCAGTGACCGATAAATAACAAAAAGCAGCCATTCATCCCTATCCAAAACATTCTTTGTTCTCTTTTTTTCAAATCATGAGATTGCTATACAATTTTTCATTGTTGCTGCTCCTTGCCATTGTTCTCTTACAATACACATCAACCGCTTCACCTATACCAACAGCGACGCACAACACCATTAGCAAGCGCGGTCCTCCAGAAGATATTTCTGGAAAATGGAATCATCCTCACGGATGCCCATCACCCGATGATAAAGATAAACGCGATCTTATTGCTCGAGGTGGTGATGATGAAGAAGATTGCCCAACAACTACGACAACATCCACACATTCACCTACAGCAACAGCTACATCATCTCCAGATCATGACTATCCTCCATCCGATGATCCAAGTAAATATATTTGAACTAATATAATAATGGTAGACCTATTCTTACATAGTAGCTTGTAGAGGATATCTATGGTGCTGATTATGTAACTCCACAAATGGGCGTGGCCGGTGCATTCCTGATTATCTTGGGTGTCTACTTGATGATTTTTGGTTTCCGAGGATTTCGACCTACTTTGGCAGTATCCGGTTTTCTCACCTTTGGTAAGATCCTGTTTGATTCTTCTTTATTCTTTTTCTCTTGCTCATAATTGTATAGGTCTTATCACGTGGGTGGGAATGACAAACAGTCAACCTGCTGAAGGATTCACCAATGATGCAATCACCATGCTAGCAGTACCTGCTGGCTTGGGTGTGCTAGGTGCCATCTTGTACGCTCTTTTTTGGGATATCTCCATTTATCTCGTTGGTGGTAAGTTGTATGGCAACATTTCCATGCAATCAGCTGATCCATTTTGTGTTCTTGTAGGTATGGGTGGACTTGCTTTTGGCTTGTTTGTTCTTTGTTGGCGCGAAGATCTCGTCATCACATCGGTAAGCTGTCAACACAAAGCATAAAGTTAATCCATTGCTGTTGCTTATCATCCATATAAAATAGAACGTGCCACGTGCCTGTTTCCTTGTTGCGATTTCCTTGTTCATAGCTGCTGTCACATTTTTCGTTGAACGTTACGTGATCTTGTTTGCTACCGCATTTACAGGCGCATTTTGCTTCATTGTTGGTGTCGATTTTATGGCTCATACCAACTACATTGCTGGTCTTAAGTCCATTCTGGATCAAAACGAGTTACACAGGGTCGAATATCACATTGAAACCAAGACATATGTGATGATGGCAATGATCATTCTACTATTTCTTATCTCATTTGGTTGGCAATTCGTTTATAACAAAGGTCGCTCATTTGGTGTTAACTCGGCTCCCGCTCCACCACCTGCATCTGAAAAAGGTGGTGAAGGCGGTGGAGAACCTAGTAGCGAAGCTGCAGAGTCTGGTGGTAGCGAAAAGAAGGAAGAATAATCCAATCAACAATGCACCTTTCAAATCATCATCCCCCCCATTCCTATTTGTATCATTTTGTTTCCCTTTCCATACGCATACTTCATCATGAAATAACAAAACCAGGTTGCATTTATATATCAACAATCCTATACTATTTGATCAAATGAAGTGATAATCTTGAATTCTTTGCTCTCAGGACCCAAAGGAGCATTGCCAGGACGATCTGAAATGACAACTTGATAACCAGCTTCCTTGGCAGCTTGAATTTCTAAACAACCAACACATTAAGTCCAATGGATCTCACTATTAGATTTCTTGTATACCTTTAATGTTATCACTGACGAACAAGATTCTGGCAGGGTCTTGGTCAATCTCCTTTGCAATACGGGTATACGAAGCTGCTTCAACTTTGAGACCAACAGTTGTGTCAAAGTAACCAGAGAAATACTGAATAATAGAACACAATGAGTATTATAGTGATGGTTTCATAGCTATATCCTTCTTACCGGCATCAAGTCACCCTTGTCAGAGTATCCTACCAACAACTTTTGTGCAGGCACACTGCCCGAAGAATAGATACAAATCTTCTTGCCAGCATCACGCCATCGGTTTAAACGTGGCACCACATCATCATAGATCCTTATGAAACCATTAATTTAAAACGTACGATTTCCAACATGTAAAGAATATAACTTACTCGCCCTTGAGCTCGCCACTAGCATAACCTTCTTCCCACATGTAGCCTTGGAATGCCTTGAGTGCACCAATCTTACGGTCAGCAGCCATTTGCCATTCAATGTTTTGCTTGACAGCCTTCTTGATATCATCTGCACTGTATATAATCCATCAGTTCACACTCTATTTGAATTCATTTCATCATACCCTTCCATAGGGATTACTACGGCTCCTGGTAACTTGTTGTCAACATCTTTATCTGCCTGTTATAAACCTGCTTTTTAAGCTCTCTCTCTCTCCTTTTCCTTGGTCCGTGCACATGTGATCCCCTTCTGCCAATACAAAACTTACTTGTTCACGCAACTGGGAAATATACTGATCCAAATCTTGAGATCCCCAAGTACGTTCAAGGAACGCGTCAAGACCATGAGTGACAAACGGAAACTAGAGATAAGCGAACCATAATGTCAAACTGTGCAAAGTTGCTGTAACCTAAAGTCGCGTCGTTTATCGTACCAGAGTGTTCTTGACAAACGTAATGGGTGTAATGGTGCCTTCAATGTCGAGAATGACAGTGTCGTAGTCGCTCATGGTGTTAGATAGCTTACAACAAAAGAAAAGATTCAAATTTGTGCCTCCCCGCCAACAAATGGTTACCGTGGCAATGCAAGATTCTCGCTCCTGAGTTTCATTCCTATCACACACACATTTTATCTTTTGGATCAGAAAACAATAAATGGGTATCAATATATATTGGATTGGTTTTTCTTCTTCTATGTAGATCTGGTCAAGAGACTCATTGGATTAAACTTGCTTAAAAGTCCATCCTCATGGTCAATGGTACGGTTGCTTGCAGATGGGACGAAAAAGAAACCAGCTATAAGTACAAGGTAACTGAACGTCAGGATGGAGCCCTTAAAGTAGTTGGACTTTCCTTCTTGATAGGTGTAAGTCAACAGGAACACGGACATGATGACAGCAACCACATCCCAGTAAGGGAAGATAAGCCTGCATTAAAGTCATTGGTTAACAATAGGTACATTTCTCTTTGTGTGCTCCTTACGTGAATGTAAATTTAGCCAATTCTTCCTTGCTGCCATGATTGAACCACCACGAGAACAACACCATTGCAGGGATCTGCAACAAGCATACTTGAAGTGCATAAGCCGAACCAATTTCCATACTATGTAATATATTAGAGATAGATAATCGATATATGAATCATATGTACTTGCCTTAATACGATATTGTTATGGAGAGCAAAACCAATGGCATTAGTGAATTCAGTAATGTTGGGTACGAGAGCAAAGAGTGTGAGACCAAGGAACTTTTCATCAATAGCCATATCAGCCATGATAACATCCACAGTATCCACCAAGATCTCAGCAATGATCGAGTACAAGAGTGTGCATGCAAAAAGGACTGTGAAACTCTTGCCAGTACCCCATTCAGGTGCATCATGACCGGCTGCTTCTTCTTCCTCTTCATCTTCATCATCACCTGCTTGTATAAAGTTGGGAAGCGGTGGTGGTAGGGTACCAACATTGCCATTGTTGGGATCATTGTTGCCATTCTGGTGCTCAGTAGTGGTAACCATGCTGGGATCTATCATGGGATCATTCATTGTAGCTCATGCATGATATTGTTATTGATCACTTACCACTACGTGCATGACGCTTGTATGCGGGATCAGTCATGTTGTGAGAATCATTTTGTTGTTCATTGTTGGCTGGTGGTGGGGGCTGTGATGTAATGTAATTTTGAAGTAGTCGTTGATAGTATGCAAGGAAAGATTGCTGTTGCTGTTGTTGCTGTTGACGCGAAGCCGAGTTTTCTTGTGAAGAGCTCTTCCACACCATGTCCACATGCGTATGCAAACTAAAGATGAGACCAATAAAGTAGGCCTATCTCAAGATTCTTAGCATATACAAGATCATCGATACCGCTGTTTCACTTACCGAAGGTAAAATGGCAGCACAAATCCACATGAAAGGTTTCACCTTGTTTTGATACACGGGATCAGCAGCAGGATCCATTTGTTCATAATGGCATTGAGAGCAAGAATCATCATATTCTCCAGGACAGGTGTTACATCGTAGCTCAAACTAGTACCAAGGCTGCTATCAGTATTCATCCATCATTCCATATCTCATTCACCTACCGTTCCAAACATTTGATAAAAAAGAGTGGGAGACAATGCTCCAATGATAGCCATGATAAGCATTGTTGATGTAACACCTGCACTCTTGGCATTAAATCGTTGTTCCTTGCGTTTGAATCCACCAGCGATCATAGCCAAACCAGGTAATAGCAACACACCAACGAGAATACTTCCAATCAAGGATCCTTCCACCAATGCACTTTTACCACCCATAAGCGCAATTCCATACAAGATGATTTCAATGATACTACCGAACGTAGCATTGATCACGGAACCAACAGCCATGGATGTTTGTGCCGAAACGCTACTGACAGCCATACCAATAAAGTAGGAAAGAGGAATAACTGATCCGAGCGAAAGTGAAAAGACTGCTAATGGAGATGCGATCCATGCATCTGGCCAGTGATGGTGGATAACGTATTCATCGAAAATGACAAAGAATACAAGTGAGAGTAGATTGATAAAGATAATATTGATTCCTTCATAAGTGTACTTGTAATATTGGAAACCGATAGCCTGATATGTACAAAGCAAGATCACTGTAGGTTGTGTGCGTGAAGATGCAGCACTTGGACTTGCATGGAAACGAATGCTGAGTGGGTGTCGACCGAGATGGCGCAAGAGTTTATAGTTGAGCTTGGACATGGGAATGGTGATAACGCACATCCAACAAATGGTGGATACAATAAAGAGCAAAGGACCTATATTCACAAATTAGTATAGTCATCTTGATGGTTTTTTGATATACTGTACCAATGACAACAAGGTAGAAAAGATAGTAAACCCATCCACTGAGACCGCTCTTTGCCACATGTACCAGTAACTCTTTCCATGTTTGTTTGCGATAATGGGCTGCTGTAGTTGAAATCAATGGTTCGGCTTCAGCATCTTCTTCAGGCACAATGCGTTCCACATAACGACCAAATGGCCAGAGTAGATACATGGCCAAACCACCAGTGACAGCACTGTACTTGCGACCATCCGGTGGAATGATCCAAACCAGCAATGCAATCACACCCATTACTAATGCTAGCCACCAACCAAAAATAAGTGTCCAAAGGATATTGCCAGGGTGTAGATACAATCGTGGGGATGACGAAGGATATGAATGAAGTGCCAAATTTGCCTTTCGTACAACTGAGCGGGATTTGCGATACAATGCCGGTTTCCAGATAGGCATACCAAAAGGATGTTCTCGGTTCATGGCCTATCATATTCAAGTTGAGTTATTTACACATACAATAGTATACATGATATACCTCTTGCTTATCTTTAAGTGTGATTTCATGTTCGGCACTAGCAAACGATACATGATCATGGTGATGATGATGATCATCGTCATCTTCTGCTAGTGATGTGTCATCTTGTGCTTCAGTATCATCCACACCACGATAGCTTGCATGGGAGGATCGTCGACGTTGGTTGCGACGTAGCGTTGAACGTCGTTTGACGGATGGTCTCCGACGTGAAGGTGGTGACTCGACAGCACCATATCGACTCGCGTTTTGATTTTCTGAACCTGATGAATCAGAGGGAGATCTTAGCCTACTGCTTGATGACCTGTGAGTTGACAGGTTTGGCCTTGTATCGGTTGGATCCATGCCAGGCAAGCAGGAAAAGTAAAAGTATGTGAAAAAACGAAAAAAAAAGGAGATAGCGTACGGAAGATCGGCTGTTTCTTTTACATTGCGGAGCTCATTGTTGGTGTAACACAAAGATGCTTCCCCTACTGTGCATGTGGCGCCCTTTGTCATATTTCTGCTACGCATCATCCTTCTTTCCGAATAAGCGTCTTGCTTTTGTTTGATCAATGATATGTATGACTTGTGTGTGATTCGTTTGATATATTCAAGTAGAGAATTTTCAATCTTTGAAAAGTCTGATATTGGCAATCATCACCGAGGATGATAAACCTTGACCAATTTTAAAAATCGATATCGATACATAATGCATTTGCATAATGACATATACACTTAGCGCGCTCAGACAATACGCACATCCAACTCAAACATCTAGTTAATGCCAATGTTATGCTTCCCATCCTTTCGGTTGTATCCTGCAGTGTATATGCAGAAGATGAACACAAATGACGTATAAAGATGCATTCTCACAAAAATGGTTAAGATAAGGTGGCATTATGAAGGCACGGATCAAATGCTACAAAATTACCATATACAAGTAACTAGCGAACCACAAAGTATCAGGAATATTAAGAAAAGGATCCCGTGCCACCGGATGCTTTTCTCCACATATCCGTTCTGCCATTGATCATGAAACACATTTTCCCCAAACATTACAAGCAACACATGTTTATAATTTGACACTATATACTTTTGACAACTTTGCTAGTGTGTTATCATCTACAGATCCCTTTAGGCCTTTGATGAGATGTTCCAATGCTATGATAAGAAAGAACGTTAATATTAACAAGCTCCCATAACACGCATATACCACATGACATACCTGATTGATGCTTTCTATCCAGAAACATGACAAGCATGTCAATCCGTCGCACTTTGGTCAAGCCTTGCAAAACATTGCATATCTCAGTTTTGGATTTATCCCTAATCATTCAAGTCAGTATCATAGTCCAATGAGTATCCAATATACGTACTTTGTATATCGTGTCTCCAAAAGATCAATCATTTGCTCAAATTGATCTGACTCGAGCGATGAACGAAAAAGAGTTTCATAGCTGGAAGTAGGAATGCACTAAAATAGAGCCCATTGTTAATCTATCCCTTTCCTCACATAATACTGCATACCTGAAAGTATTGATACAATGTGTCCAATCCACGTTGTCGACATGCTTTCCAATCTCTTTCAAATTCGATATTGGTTTTGGGTGGATTAAATGATATGGGCGATAATGTCAAAGCTGGTTTGGATTCGCTCTTTGTTGGTGACTTGGTCGTTTTGGGTGATGACAATGGATTCTGTAAAGTGGTGGTGGGTGTTGTGGTTGGTTCTGGCTCTTTAGGCTTGGGTGGAAGTTCTTTGGGTTTTGTCACTGCTTGTTTCTTTGCAGTGTTCGTGGTTTCTGGGTATGCTTCATCAACAATCTTGATAGGCAGTCGCTTCCTCTCAATCTTGGGTTTTTCCTATAATCCATATGAGTTGATATGATATGTGCATCCTATACATGTTTCAATATTGACCTGTTTCTTTGGTGGTGGAGCTGGTAGTTTGCTTAATTCATCCTTGACCGACTTATTGCTAGGCTCGATTTCTAAAGCCTTCGTAAGGTCTAATATGGCATGTAAGCTAACATTTCTTATTATCTTGAACTTGATTTACCATTTCTTGCTTCAGTCATTCGACCTAATGATCTTCTTGCGATACCACGTCGCCATAAAGCTTTGACATTGGTTGGATGCAAATTCAAACCACGAGTACAATCTTGCTCTGCTTCCAGATACCTATTCGATATATATATAACATTAGAGCTCTTGGTATCTTCATATCACATATGTAACATACATTTGTAGTTTTAGATAAGCCATGGCACGATTGATAAAGAAGACAGCATTGCTGGGATCGAGATCGATTGCTTTCGTGTAATGAGTGATAGCTGCCTTGAAATCTTGTTTTTGGAAATATGCATTGCCCTGTGATGGAAATTTAACATCAAACACACACACTCTCTCTCTTCTCATATCACTTGCCTGATCCTTTTCAATCAATGCCTTTTCACTAGGCTTCATTCGAGGGCCGGATGCTGGTTGTTTGCCCTTATTCACCGGTGCTTTGCCCTGTATATAATACTCAAATCAGTAACTTCCAAGTCATACATGAAGAAACTAACCTTGTCTTGCAACTTTTGATGGGAATGCATTGATAAAGACGCTAGACCCGTTGGCTTGAGAGACTCGTTCACCACGATTTCAGACACCTTTCGCACAGGTGGTAATTTCTTCAAGAACATTCTGTCAGCTTTGTCCATTGTCTCTATATGCAACATTGGCGTGTACCTGATTATGGATAGGCTTTTGGCGAGCGAGTTGAGCATCTTTATCATTCATGGAAGCTTCCCATTGGGTGAGATCAGTCCAAATCGCGTCGAGGTCGCTCATGGTCGGGAGAATGGCGGACAAGTGGAAGGAGGATGAACGCTGGATACCAGGAAGGAGTCACTCACTATTGGATGGATACCTGCCCTAATTTGGTTGTCAGTTGCCGATTTATGCATCACACTTGAGCTCTTTAATAAAGTATCAGATCGAATTCATCATCTTTCTTTGTTGTCACAGATATTCACATGTCAACTATCCACATTTAAGAATGTTGTCGCATCATTGTTATTCCCACACATCTCTTTCTCTTTGATTCAAGCTTTGGTACGTATCATTGATGTGGTCTTATGGATTCAAACTGACATGTGTATTGTTATTGATTGTGGTTCTTTCTAGTGTTTCATTGTTACCCTGCTTCATTGTCGTGATCGTCATTGTGATATTTGACTCTTATAATGAGGTAAAAACTAATCGTGTTGTTTGATGAATCACGTGCTCAAGTATATATTGCATTTCTTTCGATGTAGCTATTTCCAATAGTATTACGTTTTACGAAGTTTCCATTGGCAACATGGTATACCACCTAAAACAGATGCGGAACGGATGGTGCACATAGCCGGGCCCAGAAATCGCTTACGACTATACTAAAGAGTACGCTGGTCAAAAACAGCGACCAGAAGCATTTGTCAGACCATCAAGGAGGACCATGAAGAAGTAAAAGAGGAGGAAGACCAGGGCTTCGGCCCATACAGATGTAAGTTGTACCATGTGATTCGTTTTTCTCGCTCACTAACACTGGGTGTCCAGAGTCGTTTTGCAGATATGTATCACCATCATTACGCAATAACTGCCTTGCCATCATTGCTACACTGATGATCCAACTATTATTCTAATACAATGAACCTGAATACATATGATACTAGTTTAAACTACGAAAGACACCTTGTGCTTGAAAGATGGAGGAGTATGCTACAGAATTTTAATCTGTTGTCAGTTTCAGCGCTTATGCATAAGAATTCGTTGCATTATTACTCCACTCCATGTCAGCATCCAGGACTTTATAGTTGGACATTCCTTAATGAACTTGATCTCTTTGTGTGGCTAATAATAAAGAAAGACTTGCATGAAAGAAGGCGATTGCTTATTGTTCATCAGAGCTAACCTTATCTAGATTTGGAAATACCTCTCTTTCTTCCGCTGATAATTCTCGCTTTTCTTGGCTTTATTCTCGTTCTACTCACATTCGCATACCTTCTCCTCCATGACATCTGTACAATTTACTGTTGGAAGGCTCGATGCTGGCATGGTAAGTGTTACATGCTTACATGTTGCGAATGGCTCATATTGACCATTTATAAACGCGAGTTTAGGCCATTCTCTTGACCGAAGACCACCATCTCATCGAGTTTCCTTCGTTGTTATTACCCAAAGGCGTGTCTTCTGGCAGTATCGTGAATATCACTGTGAACCGTAATACGGATGATGAAGAAAAGAAAATGCACGAGTTTTGGGAGCTGCAAGAAAACATCCTTACAAAGTTTGGTCGACATGAACCTGTGAATCCTGTTGTACGTGTTCGCAATATCACACAAACGTCCCTGATCTTAGAATGGGATTCACTCGAGTTATATACAGCAAGCTTAAGATCCCTTGATGTATACAAGAATGACACAAAGTTGGCACAGGTAACAATGAAACTGCATGATTTCTCGTGATTATTTGACTCATTCGCCATGCATAGGATGTTCCTACTGAAACCAACTTTATTAAACTTTCTGGATTGGATGTTGATCACGAATATGAGTTCCACATTGTCATCAAGACAACTGCAGGAAGCTTTGAATCGAACAAAGTGACAGTGCGTACGCATAAGATGGAAGATTTGACTGGTATCGTCGTTTCCTTTGGTGTACTCGAACAATCCGAGACGGTGATTCCTGAACTCAAAGCCTTGGTTGAAAAGCTTGGTGCATCATGGAGTGAAGAAGTGACAAGTGAAACAACCCATTTATTGGCTCAAGTCCCAAGAGGTGATAATTACGATAAGGCTGTTAAACACTCCATCCCAGTGGTAAAACCTGACTGGCTCATACAATGCGATAAGAATAACAAAATACAGGTAAGTTAATGAAACACAAATGTGTGCATGTCTTTGACTTTTATATATCATAGCCTGCCTTGCCATATTATATTATAAACGTTGCTCCACCTGCCACTAGCACAGAGCATTAGATGATCACTTATTCCTACTCCTCCACCATCACTACTCCCACCACTCTTTTGTTCCTCGAAATCGTGTTTATAAAATTACTTGAACTGCTGTCAGTAGCTGTTGCTTCTTCGTACGTAATAATGAAACATCTATATCTCATGATCCTATAAGAAAACACATCACAATCAGCTGAAGGGGAAGAAACAGAGCATCCTAGGTCATATTCTTTGTACCATCTTCGCTAAAAATAAGAGCCTAGCACTGCCAATGATTGCCTTGTAACTATTATAATGAGCCTAGCATTGCCAATCAGTGCCTTGCAACTATTATAATGAACCAAGCATTGCCAATCATTGCCTTTCAACTATCATATAAAGCCTAGCATTGCCAATCAGTGCCTTTCAGCTATCATAATGAGCCTAGCATTGCCAATCATTGCCAATCATTGCCTTTCAGCTTTCATAATGAGCCTAGCATTGCCAATCATCGTCTTTCAGCTGTCATATAATGCCTAGCAATGAATAGTACTGCAGTGCAACGTTGCGAATTCCTAGCAATTCAGTGATAGATGTTGCTTACACACTATGGCGGAATGCAACTCAGTGCTAATTTTCCTTTATTTTGAGATGACTTAATCACATATGTGTTGAATGAATGCTTTATACTTTTATCAAGGATGTATGGTTGGTATTTTATATCTACAATAGTATTGTAAAGATGCTTATCAAATGTGGGATGATGGGTTGTCTACTAGTCTAAAATTGTATGTTCCATCACACCTTTGCCAGAAAACGCTTATTGAGTAAGAATCGTGTCCCCAAGACAGCCAATGCCGATGCAATAGTCATTGCTCCAGTAAACTGAATCGCTGCCGTCCACCCATAGTGTAGGTGTAGAGATCCCATAATCGGTGTTCCGGTCAAAATACCAAATAGCGATAAAAAGTATGATGCACCTACACCTTCTTGAATCCTATCCACGCCTACGATCTCTGCACTGATAACTGGTTGTAATCCACTGAAGACACCGCCTGTGAGACCAAAGAGAACACAGTAGAGCACAAAGACATGAATGCTGATTGCATTTTGCCAGATCACCGAAGTGAAAATACCTGTGTAACAACCATCATCATTTGATTAATGTATGAATCAAGAAAAGCTGCATACACGTTACCAGATAGGAATGTTGTAAGAAAGAGAACATTGATACGACCGATCCATTGATCACCCAACCAACCGAAAATAATACGTGAAATACCATTGCCTGCTTCAAGAATCGAAACAAAGATGGATGCAAATGCAGGATCAGCACCGAGTTCGGATGCATAAGTTTGTGCTAACAAGAAAGGTGGAAGATATCCAAATGTTGACAAGAATGAATGCAATAGGTAAAAGTTGTATTCCCATGTAAACATGGTTCGATCAAATGACAAGATGCGTTGCCACCAATTGGAAGATTGCTTTTCACTCTTCAAAGATGGTGATGGTGGTGGCGAATACCGTGGTCGAATCAAGACAACACCCAGGCAACATAATGCCAAACCAATAGCAGCAAGTACTCGTAACGCATTACGATATCCCAAACTTGTAATTAACGACTGTGTTATAGGTGAGAAGGTCATTGGACCAAAGCATGCACCACAACTTGCAATGCCACTGGCAAGAGCACGATTACGAACGAACCATTGAGAAGGCAATGTTGATGATGCGATATAACAAAGACCTGCACCAAAACCGAACATGACCCCTTGTGTTAAAACGATTTCCCATAACTCAGTGGCAAAGCTGGCAAGGATTTGGCTAAGAGGACAACATATAACAGCACCCAGAAAGATGGTGCAACGATAACCAAGTCGTTGGATGATTGGAGTGCCAACTAAACCAAGAGCAAGAATGATAGCATTGGCAGATGTACCCACAAACGAAATACGTGCTTCATCCGTTTGCTCAGCATAGACCTTGAGATACCTTTTGTATTAACGTCAGCAATATATACATCTTGATGGTCTTTATAAACACACTCACAAAACTTGAAAGACACCCCAACTCGATACAACGCCCCATGTATAAACATTAAGCAAGAATGTCCCAAGCACGGTGAACCATCCTGGATTCTTCAAGCCTTCTGTATAATACGCTTCTGCTTGCTTGGTGGTGTCACTGTAATCATCATCAGGTTGTAATGTTCTCTCGTCAGGTGCATCTTCTTCCATCTCTTGGTATATGCATTTCTTCTGCTGAGGATGATGCTCAATTTGCTTATCCATAGGTGAATGAGTCGTTAAAGTCGATTCATGCCAGTCATCGTTTTGTCGACGAACAGTAGATCTGTTTGGTATAGTACTGTCGCCATTGTTGGTTGTTTGTGTCAAGTCGAATTGAACATCAGTGCTTCCCATGATCTTTCGATTCGGTGGGTTAGCTATTGTATATAGGGTTGTATACGGAAAAATGTAATATGAATAAAAGAAATGTGCAGAAAACCCAAGTGCAGAAATAAACGGTTGGAAAGGAGACCATCATTTCTCCTCTTGTATCTGATGTCACGCATATTTCTCCTTCATCAAGTCTCAACTCTTCCTTGATGCATGGTTTGCGTATCGCAATAGTATATATACAGGAGCAATAAAAATCTATCATTTATGCAACATGATCACCCTATTCGACAACGGGAATGGAAAAATAAGATTTACTGGTCATCTATAAAAACAATAGCAAACGGTTTGGATCGACGGCAAAAAACAAAGGAGACATGTGGAGCGAAGGACTTGGGCGGCGCATCCATTATGCTTCATAAAAGGAGATTTTACGCAGAAAACTGCAAGCATTACATACACAACAATTTCAGGTAACGATCCGACGTGTCATTTTTGTGCCTGGGCGACTTGAGATCGTCACCCCTGCATGACGAAAATCACTCATGATGAATGATTATTTTTTGCAGTCTCCTTACTATAGCAGGGACATTCAATTATTATTACGTATGTCCAAAGTGGTAGATAACACTGATCACGGTATGTGCTCAATACAAAAGATGCCCATGGAAATACTTGCAGGTATGGTGCTTGTGGATCTTTCCTCTCGATGAAGATGCTCATTGATATGTAATTGGATATTATATTGCATGCATCCTCTCATTGCAGCTGATTGACCATAGGAGGTGCAGAATGTATGTAGGTCGTAGCAGCCACTAGGTGATGAAAGGCACTTGCAACATTAAAGACGGTGCCCTGTTTAAGGACCCAAGTAGAGTTGTGGATCACGGTACGATAACTAATAACTTGAACATAATCACGGCAAATATCGATCAGATGCCATAAAAGAGCAACACAAAAATGGCGCCTAGTCGCATGCAACTCTCTAACTTCTTACGAGCATCTCAACAACTAGAATGTAGTACAATTCTAAAGTTAGGCTGCACCATGTAAAATTGCTATATCATAGCGCAAATCGTAGTGACCAGCCAATGTTGCAGAATGTGAATCATTACACCTTTGCTAGCAGGCGTTTATTAAACAAGAATCGTGTTCCCAAAAGAGCTAATGCCGATGCAATAGTCATCGCACCAGTAAACTGAATCGCTGCCATCCACCCATAGTGTAGGTGTAGAGATCCCATAATCGGTGTTCCGGTCAAAATACCAAATAGCGATAAAAAGTACGATACACCTACACCTTCTTGAATCCTATCCATGCCCACGATCTCTGCACTGATAACTGGTTGAAATCCACTGAAGACACCGCCTGTGAGACCAAAGAGAACACAGTAAAGCATAAAGACATGAATGCTGATTGCATTTTGCCAGATCACCGAAGTGAAAATACCTGTGTAACAACCATCATCATTTGATTAATGCATGAATCAAGAAAGGCTGCATACACGTTACCAGATAGGAATGTTGTAAGAAAGAGAACATTGATACGACCGATCCATCGATCACCGCACCAACCGAAAATAATACGCGAAATACCATTGCCTGCTTCAAGAATCGAAACAAAGATTGATGCAAATGTAGGATCAGCACCGAGTTCGGATGCATAAGTTTGTGCTAACAAGAAAGGTGGAAGATATCCAAATGTTGACAAGAATGAATGCAATAGGTAAAAGT
>PTRB01000037.1:57185-102539 GCA_025094155.1 Lichtheimia hyalospora FSU 10163
GTGGCAAAGCTGGCAAGGATTTGGCTAAGAGGACAACATATAACAGCACCCAGAAAGATGGTGCAACGATAACCAAGTCGTTGGATGATTGGAGTTCCGACTACACCAAGAGCAAGCATGATAGCATTGGAGGATGTACCCACAAACGAAAGACGCGCTTCATCTGTTTGACCAGAATAAACCTTGAGATACCTTTTGTATTAACGTCAGCAATATATACATCTTGATGGTCTTTGTAAACATACTCACAAAACTTGAAAGACACCCCAACCCGATACAACGCCCCATATATATATATTAAGCAAGAATGTCCCAAGCACGGTGAACCATCCTGGGTTTTTCCAGCTTTCGGTATAGTACGCTGGCACACCATGCTGCTTGATGTCCTGATCATCACCCAATTGCAACGTTGTCTTGCTATTATCACGCTTCTCTATCATCTCCTTTTGCATGCGATAATTTTCATCATAGTCATGACTGACTGTGTGTGACGACATGAACAATGGATTCGATCCGTGTATGCCATTGTGCTGTTCTCTTACAGGAGGATTATGCAGTGTGGTGTCGCAGATATCTGACGATGGTTGAGCCATTTTGTGTTGATTATTGGATTGCTCTTGATTTGATGATTCTGACATGATAAAAACGAATCTTTTATGTGCCTGATGAAAGAACATCTTGAATGGATGGGAGAAAACGATCATCTTTTATTCCTGTTGGGCGTAATGCATGCATATTTTCACCCCTTATCATCACTTTCGCCATCTTGCCCGTTTATTGAACCTAATGTCGGCGACTGTGTTGATGAGAAACAGCTAGAAGGAGACAAGGACTAGCACCACAATAATATAAATGAAGATATGTGTCTTTTGTTTTGGATGGATGTACATGGCAAGTGATGAAAGAATGCCAAATAGCATTACAGATAGCAGGGCTATATAGTTTACTTTGTAGCTTTAAAGCATCAATGAGCGATTGCTCAAGTCCGCTCGTTTGGAAGAGTATTAACCAGAGATGCACTCTTTAGATACGCTAACTCTGGTAATCTTGCTTGTTTAATTCCACTAGGATCCATTGATATACCATCATATGAAATAAGAGTATTACGTAGCAATGGATCGACGATTGTATGAAGAGAGATGATCCCCAGTTCTAATAAATTTATTGCTCTTGTTGTACGACAACCATTTGCATCATTTGCATTATATGGCAAGTATGTCCCGAATTTACTATACATGGAATGCATTGACAGCTGGTGGTGCAAGTTTAAACACCAAGTCAACTAAAAAAGTGAAAGTACAGCATTTGGGACAACTGAAAGATGATGTTGGTAGTACACACTGCTTGGATGTGAGTGAATTGTCGGTCCCGTAATTCATGTATTTTTTTTTCTCAAATGTGGCCGAGCTGATTTTCTATCATCTTTCTTTCTTTCATACCCAATTCAATGGCAGTACCGAGTATCAACGACAAGATCAATTATATCAAAGTCACTATATCCGACGAAGATGATAATACACGTGCTCTCAAATGGTTAACACAACATTATCGACATATTGTCCAATCCAAAGAATGTTGTAAACGATCGTTTCGACGACAAGAAATCACAGTGAACGGCGAACCCATTGAAGAAACTCGGATATTACATGCAGGCGATGTTATCGAAGTGCGTTATGACAGAGCACGTGTGGAACAAGAAAAGCTTCGTAGTGTGCCTGTGGATATTCGATACCAGGATGAACATATTGCTATTGTGTGGAAGGCACCTGGACAAGTAAGAAGCAAACCCATGACACAGCACAATTCCATTATCTAACTTGAGAAGAGCTTTGGTATATTTGAACGTGCTCTACCCTACGCTCTTTCACTTGCAAGGGAAAATTATGTCTGCTGGAGTCCTTATAGTTTACAAAAAGCTGCATCTGGCTTGGTAAATAGTGTTCTTTTATTTGACAAGTACACATGGCTAATTTCTTCTCTATCAGCTTGTTATTGCAACGTCCGACCATGCCAAGCAGTTCCTTAGTCAAGCATATCAACAAAGTGAAGACTTTAATGTGACAATGCGTGTGATTTGTCACGGCAAAGTGCCAGCCGATCTCATGTCGACCTTGACGAGCACCAACCTGAAACCACTCCCAGTTGATCCCACCACTGTTGTTACAACGAGTAACCAAGACGAAGAAGAGGAGGAGGAGGAGGAGGACAATGACAACTTGACACGATCTGCGAGTGAAGTTGTATCCGATCTACGATTGGTACAGATTACACGGTCCAACAATGCCGATTACTTGAGTACACTTGATCTTGACTTGCATACACCCTTTTCGAGTATGGCAATCCGGAGTTTATTGTTCCACCAAGCTGGCTATCCGATTGTAGGCAATTCGACTTATACCAAATATCTCAAATCCAGTCGCGATAAAGGATTATGCATGAGTGTCATGCGTTTACAGCTATTACATCCAACCACACATGAAACAATGACATGGAATGCAACCGAACCTGAAAAGTTTGAATTATTGCGTGCACGTGAACAAAAGTTTTGGAGACGCAAACTGGATGAAAAGCTTGAAGCATTAAAGAAATCCGGTCGCATCACTGAGAATCAAGAACAACTGGACCAAGTGGAATCGGGTGCTACTACGGATAAACCTTTGGCGTACATGTTGGGTGAAAAGACCTTTTGTGGACTTTGTTTCAAGGTATCCGAAGCATGTTTAATTCCACGACCCAGTACGGAAACATTGGTGAATGCAGCTGTTGCTATCCTGTTGCAAGAGAGTGGAAACAACAACAAACAGCAACAACGTGTACTCGATATTGGCACTGGATGCGGTAATTTATTATTATCCATCATGCATCAAACCACCCATCACATCAATGTCCAAGGATTGGGGATCGATATCAGCAAGGATGCTTTAGCTGTCGCACGCGAAAACCAAGCAAGCCTAGGCCTTGATCATGTTACTTTTACCGAATGCGATATGGGGCTTTTGGATTGTAGCAAGGTTGGCTTATTCGATGTCGTCGTATGCAATCCACCCTATCTCAACGAGACGATTGTCAAGAGCTCATTCAAGCACAGAGAAGATTTCAATTTGCTTTTACAAGAACCTGCCACGGCGTTGTTTGCTGGTGATGATGGATATGAATGGTACACGGTATTGAGCAAGGTTGCACCTAAGGTTATGCATCGTCATGCAAAATTGGTACTCGAGTGTGGTAAAGGCATGATGGATCGTGTTAAGCTCATTATGACTGGATGGAAAACTGTTGAAGTACGCAAGGATAAACAAGGCTGGGACCGTTGTCTAGTATTAGAATTACAATAAGAGATCCCCATTTGTACATAATATCATGTCGCTATGCAAAAATTGTACAACATTTATTTTTTACTTGATTTGGATGTATATAAAGACTTGTACCTAATACATGTATTGCATGATTGTCATACGGCTAAGCCCTTGATTCCCTTATAGTATATATGCACCTATTGAAATAACCAAATTTGACTACTTTCTATCTCTGTGTACAATCATCACAATGACAACCACTTTTTTTGATTCAATCAAAGAAGCTACTACCATTGAGAAACAACCGGATGTGGAAAGACCACTTGCCTACGTCAAAGGTGAAGCTGTATTCTGTGATTTGAAATTCAAAGTGTCAGAGAAATGCTTGATCCCTCGTGAACGTTCAAAGGTGCTTGTGGATGCTGCTGAAGAAATTCTTTTGGAGGAAATCAAAAAGGATCCTATCAAAACCCAACGCGTGCTGGATATTGGCACTGGTTCTGGCAATCTGCTTTTGTCGCTCATGCATCGTATCCAAAACACACATGGCAAATGGGTGAAAGGTGTGGGTATTGATATCAGCGAGGATGCCATCGAGGTTGCACGTGAGAATCGAGCTTGGCTCAATGTTGTCAATGCCGAATTTGTCGCATGTGACATGGCTTTATTGGACAGCAACCATCTTGGGCTATTCGATCTCGTTTTGGCTAATCCGCCTTATACTGTCAACACGATGCCTGGGACACGGTTATATGAACCTACAGTGGCCATGTTTACTGGTGATGAAGGATTCGAGTGCTATACCATCATCAATACAGTGGCTCCCAAGATTATGCATCCTCATGCCAAGCTGGTGATTGAATTTGGTCGTGGTATGTGTGATCGTATCAAGATAATCATGACACAGTGGAAAGCTGTTGCTGCGTATAAAGACCAAGAAGGGTACGACCGTTGGTTAGTCCTGGAACAATTGTAATTGGGATAGCAATACATGTAATGAAGATGGATGCAATTAAACATGTCACATAATGGGATGAGATGGTCACCGTGTTGAATACCATTAGTATGGTAACGGTAACCCAGGTCTCATAAATATGGAAGGTTAGCACAAACTTGCTCGTTCATAAGCTTTTGCTACACATCATGCGTTCGGTACGGGTAATCGGGGTCATGCATCAAGTGATCTATTTAGCATATGCCACAAACAGGAATCTTCACATTGGGGATTTGGTATATGTTATCGTTGCTTTATATATTTGTAGGATTATCGGTACTATCTCAACATATCGTCATATGACTTGCTAGTCCATTCTCGAAAGTTTCACACCAACAAACGAGTTTCTAGTGGATAAACTGATTCGAGTGGTACATAATGCTAAGCGAATCCGGCGAACCAGGAGGATGGATCCATGTTTTTTGAAACAAATGATCAAATGGCCCAAGCAAGAGCGGGTTGATTTCACTAAAGACAACAACATTGAAATGCACAAGAGTAAGCAATATATCATTTGAAGATCAATATCTAAGAGTAATATCGACAAAGTCCTAGACACCAACTAAGGATATAGATTCGCTGCTGCGTTACAGATACGTTCATAGTCAAGTAATACAAAGTGCACAGATCACGGTAACCTACCAACGGCAATTATGCAACGCGTGGGAAACTACGTTTCTTGGTTCATTATTTCAATAAAACATGGATCCCTTTCTAACAATCTTGATCTCCTTGTTTCTTGCTACATTGGCTATTACGAACACATAATGGCAGTAAAGTCCATCTCTGATAACCTTAGCCATCTCCATCCCACCGTCCCTTCCCAAGGTCAAGATGCTACTCACAATGATCCCAATGGTCGTCCTCTTGCTTACATCAAGGGCGAGACAGAGTTCTGTGGACTCTCGTTCAAGGTGTCTGAAGCTTGTTTAATTCCTCGACCCTGTTCCAAGATCCTTGTGGACGCAGCCGAATTAATACTCTTACAACACAAGGCAGAACAACAACGTGTATTGGATATTGGTACTGGATCAGGCAACTTGCTTTTGGCTCTCATGCATCGGATGCAAAACAATAGTTCGCAAGCAATGTTAGAAGGTGTGGGTATCGACATTAGTGGTGAAGCTCTTCAAGTGGCTCGAGACAATCAAACTCGACTCAATATTACACATGCTACATTTCTTGAATGTGACATGAGTCTTTTAGACAATGAACAAGTAGGAACATTCGACGTTATCATGTGTGCCCCTCCTTATCTCGACAGAGTGACACTTGATGACAAGGACAAGGATATGTTGGCTCATGAACCTGCTGTGGCAGTGTATGCTGGAGATGGAGGACTACAATGGTATCCTGTGCTTAAACAAGTGGTTCCCAAGATATTGCGTCGTCATGGAAAACTTGTGCTCAAGGTCAATAGAGGAATGATGAATCATGTCAAGGCTATTATGATGGATTGGAAAACGGTCAATGTGCTCAAGGATGATCAAGGCTATGATCGATGTCTAGTACTAGAACAGATTTGAGTAGACATCATTGTAGTGAATGTTACATATAAAATTATTGTTCTCTTGTTTCGGTGCTTTTAACTGCATGATCTAAATTAAGCGGAGATGTGGTGTTTATGCGTAATCCGCCTATTTTACTTTTCTTTCTCTCAGTATTTTCTCTTGTCATTGGACCTCATTACTACATTAGTCCCCTTCAGTGAATGAAGTCTCATTATACTGATCTCCCTACTACGAGTCAATTTGCCCGAGATCAAGCTGCAACTCAGTTACAATCAGAATCAGCTCAGTCTTCTACTATCTTTTGCAGTGCTACGGGTAGCTTGAATCATGCGAACCTCCGCAGGCATCTACAAGAACCTATGTCAGGCACATTTTATCCACCAAGATTCACTCGACAAGATGCTTTTCTTAAAGGTGAGTTTATTATACAATTATCATAATGACGATTTTGACTCATTATCTTGCTCACATACCACGGCTTCCTTATCGATAAAGAAGACACATCAGCATCAGACTCTAATTCAAGTGACGACACATCATTACCTACTCAACAACGACGATGTAAAATATGCTTCAGTATGACGGAGCCATTGATCAAATCACCATGTCAATGCCGGAATCCACCGCAAGTACTCTTGGCCATGACCCCTTTATACATGAATTTTGACATGTCTATTTTATTCAGGAGTTACATTCATCATACCTGTCTTATCGATACGCTTTCATCCGTTGCATCCTTCAAACATTGCTGCTCGTGCCATTCCTTTTACAACGTCAATATGCTAAGCACCTTACAAAAACAACCACCCAGTAAGTGTAGATGGCATTGTATTCATGGATGGGTGGGTGACACATGTATATGTAGAAGATCGAACGTCGATTTGGAAAACAATCATGATCATCGTTGCGACTACGTTGATCATTGAGACATACCGATGCACAGAATTGCAACAGATACCTGGATCCGAATTGGATGACCATGATGATGAGGGAGCACACGATGCTATTTGGCTTCCAGTAAGTGATGGTTAATTTCACTATGACCACTACATCACACACGTTTTTTGCTGGGCGTTCATAGGTTGTGCAACATCAATGCTGGCAGGAAAGTCTCTTGGCCATATTCTGGCGATCCATGCTATCCTCTCCTTTTCTTGCTAGCGTTTCGATTATTAGCCTAGTATTCATTATTCGTATTCTCGATAAACTGTATGATTGAACTTGTTAGGGTGGGATGATGTAACACAAACACTATCACGTGGTTTTTCCACGATTTAATAGCTTACTCAATCCCGTTTCCTCTTTTTTACCCTTGTTTCTTCCCTATTATGACTTTACGACAAGCTTTCATTGTTGCTGCTAAACGGTAGACACCTTTATTCTATTCCTAGTATACACTGAATTCTATCATACATTCGTTTTAGAACACCCTTTGGTAGCTTTGGTGGTAAACTTAAAGACTTGACGGGTAATATTATATATCTGCATATACTCGAGAGAACACTCATATTTTCATAGCGGCGGAGTTGGGTGGATTGGCATCCAAGGCAGCATTGGAGGATCTAGGCAACCCAAACGTTCCTGTGGATGCGGTGATTATGGGCAATGTGATGCAAACAGATCCAGCAGGTGCCTATGTAGCGCGTCATATCGGTCATCGAGCGGGTTTACCTGTCCATGTTCCTGCATTAACAGTCAACCGGTTATGCGGTTCGGGACTACAAAGTGTGGTGAATGCGACGCACGAGATTCTTTTGGGCGATAGTCAAGTGGTCCTTGCAGGTGGTGCTGAAAGTATGAGTTTGGCACCTTTTACACTTTCTGGAAAATCACGATGGGGTACACGACTCGGTGTGGATTTGACATTACAAGATTCCTTGTGGGCGACCCTCACTGATCAATATCCAAATCCTACTCCTATGGGTATTACGGCCGAAAATCTGGCTGAATTATATGGCATTTCCAAACATGCATGTGATACATTTGCTGTGAGTAGCCAAAATCGTTATGAGCAAGGTACGAGTCAACATGAACAAAAGGAAACTGGCATTCTCATGATATGATTCATGTAGCTGCCAATCAAGGTTTATTTCAAGATGAGATTGTACCAGTTCAGGTCAAAGGGAAAAAGAAGGGGACATTGGAAACGGTTGCTACAGATGAATATCCACGTGCAGGTCTCACTATGGAAGCGATTGAAAACCTTAAACCAGTATTCAAAAAGGATGGAGTGACATCTGCTGCGAATGCTTCAGGGATCAATGATGGTGCAGCTGCATTAATTGTTGCCAGTCAAGAGGCAGTTCACAAGTACAATCTTACTCCTCTCGCTCGTATTGTTAGCTGGCAAGCATCTGCTGTTGAACCTACACTCATGGGTCTAGGCCCTGTACCTGCTATTCAAGGTGCACTCAAACGTGCCAATCTCACTCTAGATCAAATGGATCTTGTTGAAGTCAATGAAGCTTTTGCTGCTCAATATCTCGCGGTTGAAAAGGAACTTGGATTGGATCGTGACAGGACCAATATAAACGGTGGTGCCATTGCTGTTGGTCATCCATTGGGTGCATCAGGTGCTCGTATCCTTACTCATCTATCACATGCTCTACAGCGTACCAAGTCCAAATATGCTGTTGGATCGGCTTGTATTGGTGGTGGTCAGGTAATAGGATGAAGCATATAAACTCTCGAGAGTACAAAAACTCATTTCACTTTTTAATAGGGTGTTGCTGTCATTTTGGAACGTGTATAAAGTGCAGACTTTGTTTCATACAATCAATAAAAGCAAGTTGTATTTTTCTCTTGACTTTCAATTATTGAGTTGCTATTCTATGAAAGATCAATCAAAGGGGATTCTTCAACACGTGGTTTGGGTTGCTGTTGTTGTTGCTGTCCTTGTGGTGGCATCTGATATGGATAAGGTTGATGCTGTGTGGGTGTAGGAGGATAGTAATAACCACCGGTTGCTTGGGGTTGTGGTGGATACATTTGTTGATAAGGTTGTTGTTGTTGTTGTGATTCATTTGTAGCAGCATAGGTAGATGGTTGAAACTGTGGTGCAGATGCTGCAGGAGATGAGGATACTGGAGGATATCCATTCGTAGTATTGGTAGTGGTAGTTGCTGGTTGAGGTGTTTGTTGAAGTTGGGGTGCAGGTGGATACATTTGACCTGTAGCAGCAGTATAGTCATAACCAGTAGCAGCAGGGATATGAGCACCATATTGGGATGGTGAAGGTGCTGGAGCTGATGCTACTGCAGCAGGGTTATAGTACGTTGCATTGTTGGTATAAGGTTGAGAAGCTCGTGCATGTGCACCGGCCACACGTTGTTCCAATAAAAGATCATAAGCACGTACTGCAGCATTCATCTTGTCATGAAGTTCCACCACAATTTCTATTTTATCCAATATCCATGAATCATTCCGTTGACATCTACTATGCACCCTCTTCCCAACACTTACTGTGTTTCTCAATAACATCTTGCATTGTCTTTACCAACTTGGGTTGAAGAGCGCCAATCTGGGTATAAAGTTTGGTGATTTGTGGATCGTTTGAAATGTTTCCTCCTCGTGCATGAATTCGTGCAATCAATGTTGAAAACAATTCAATGTTTTCCATTTCTGTTCTCGAGATTTCATCGCTATTGTACGTTTGATACTGTTCTTGTTGTGGTTGTTGCTGTTGCCATGTATTGCTGGGTGCATAAGATGGTGATACATGCATATCTCTCAATGATGCTGCTATAGCAGCAGCAAGATCCGGATCATCCTCTTCTTCATTCGTCGATGCAGTCTATAAAAACCGCGTTTTAGTATCTCTTGTTCTCACTCTCCCCTAACTGACAGTGATATACTTTACCTGTGTAGTCGCTGGTGGGTTGGTATTAGTGGGTTGAGATGGTTGAGAAGGCGTGTATCCAGCACCATAGCCAGACTTGTATTGCTCAGCTTCTTTCAATGACATTTCAATGGCTTTCTTCATATCCTCATCAAATGTATCATCTTGTGCATCACCACTGGCTTGTCGATTTGAACTCTGTGGTGCTGCAGGTTGTTGCGATGTAGCAGGTCGTAGTCCTGGTAATGGAGGAAGAGCATCTTTCTTGGCAACTTTGGCAAGCTTAAGCTTAATGTAGCATCCATCGCATACGCGCACCTCATCGTCAATACCAATGTGTGGTAAAGGCATATTTTTTGCTGAACAATCTTGACAAAAGGTCTTGCCACATTGTCGACAATGATGCTAAAGAGATGCACATATATATTAATCCCATTATATCCAAAATATCGTCATTCTATACATACCTTTCGATTTGTCATTGTAAATGCAGTTCGGCAACGCTCACATACATCGGAATCAGTCCATTCTGGTGGCTACATTATAAACAATGAGCCTTTTTGCTTTCTCCTCCCCTTTTGTAATATCAAACATTACCGCAGCAGTCTCCAACAAGATTGAATCCACAGCTTGACCCACAGGAGGAAAAACGTGTCCTTCGGCTTGAAGCAATCGATAGGTATCACTGATATATCCCAATGATGGATTGTTTCTTGAAGCCATGTGCCATGTTTGAATGATACCCAAGATCTTGTTCTTGACGTCAGGATTACACCCCGTCTTTTCAAGGAGAGGTATGTGCGTGTCAGTTAACCAACCTCTCTTACACACCCCCATAAAACCATTTACCGGTGCACGAATCATGGATGCTAGTTGGTCCATGAATTCTCGACTAGCCACTTCTCGTACAAACTGATCACCTCCATTCTTGACGCATGTGTCAATAAGCTATTATACATAGACAATACCATGATTAGCATAAGCGCCTATCCAAATATACCCTTTTAACTTACCGACAGTGTAGCAAGTTGAACATTAGGATTCTTGTGTTCCAATCGTCTCTTGAGCGAACGCATGGCATCCTTTGCATTGACCTTTTTGCTTCGAATTTGGTCACTAATTTCGAGGTGCAGAACGAGATCTTCTTGACCCGCAGGAAGCAACTCCGAAGTTGCCTTTTCTAATGACGATAGTAATGCATGTGAGTGGAATGTCGACCATGAGATTGTTGGATAATACCAATAAGTTCTTCAAGTGCGCTTTGTCCCCACCACAAGGATACCATAATTTAAGATAAAGAGAGGAAAAAGGGAAATGCTTGGCGTTACTTCTGGGCGTTACGAGTCCCCCATCGAAATTCTGAGTTTCATGCACACGCAACCCGCTCGCTGTTCCCATTGTTTTCTCAAATGATCTCACTCATGCATCCCCATTTTGATACGTTCTTTGTCGTAGTAAATGTGAAAGCCATTCCTTAATATAGCTAGTAGTATTGTGATTTCCATAATAATATTCATTCAAGTTGAGTGGGGGAGAGTGATGCTACCCATTCAAACCTTAGTCACGTGACAACTTGAATAACTGATCGAGCTTCATTATTAATATATAAAAGAATGCATTGATGCGATAAAAATCACTCAAAGGAAGAAAAGACGACAATCACCATGTGAATTCATTGTTATATGCGTTTACTATGTCCTCCTAATTTCTGATTTATGAATGACCATTGTAAACAATAGTTGTAAATATTATGTGATGGCTTTTACTAATACACAACAATAGAGACTGCATAAAAGAATATCAAAGAGCGCAGAATGTCACTTGCTATGTAATGAAAAAAGACTCTTTTATTGCGGATAATAATAAATGGGATATTAATGTTTCTACGCAACAGCCGCATGCTTAGTCAAAGTGATCATCTTATGGTAATGCATCATGCACAAGTGATCCAATCTATTCAACTTGAGGAGAAACGGTACCACTGATTAAAATGGTTGCATGAATTATCAAAGGTCTGGAAACGTTGGTAGCCAAACCGTGAGTAACGCGCTGTTCAAATCTATGTCGGAAAAGCTTCCTAGTATATATGAGTCTCTTTGTTGGATCAGACGCCTCTCCACCACTTTGTCTTCAATGGAACCATTAACAACCCATCATGTCCAAAAGGTTTTTATTACACTCTAAATCGACCGTGGACTCTAACTTTTTCTTTGTAGCTTGTGGAGGGCTTGTACAGTGCCGCGAATCCAACCGTTGCCAAAGAGATTCAAGAACAGCTTCAAGCAGTACAACGACAACAGCAAGCTTGGGAAATTGCATCGCAACTCTTGTCCTCATCGGTTAGCAACAACGCCATTGCCATTGAACAAACAACTAAAACGCGGCTTTAGTCAGATCAGTGCCGATTCTTTGGTGCACACACTTTCCAGGTCAAGATAGCACGCGATTGGTATGGTTCTAAGCACACGCGAGTCAGTGGAAGCACCAATTAATAATTGGATATAGGAATACATTACCCGAGGATCGTATCGACTGGTTGAGAAATGAGCTTTTGACGTGGATTATTCGATCATGCACAGGTCCGCTCTTTATTACGACCAAGCTGTGTCTTGCTGTAAGCAGTAATCAATTCATGAATTATCCAATACTGATCTATATTGAATAGCTTATTACCTATGCTTTCCATACTGTACCAACTCGCTGGCAAGACTTTATACCCGATACAGTCAATTCGATTCATACGGGTGCATCAAGCATGGGCGCACCTTCTCAGAGTGTCACCACAACAATTCTAGAGTTCCTGACCCTTGTACCAGAAGAAGTAGCAAGCACAGAATTGATCAGTACACGAAAGTAAGTACGAACAACTTTTATTACTATTAAACCCATCTCATTCAAATCAAATAGACCACAAATCACACAAGAACTCAAAAATAGCACATCCACTGTTCTTTCTACACTGGCTACCGTTCTCAATGATACCGATATTTCACTACAACAAAAGACACTTCGAGCATTGCAAAGTTGGATTCAATATGGTGTTTCACTCGAGTAAGCATAGCATCATTCGATGAAAAATGTTCAACACCTCATCCTCCCTATATAGAGATGCATCCTCTTTGCTACAACAATGCATGACATTACTTGGCCAAGAAGAACTATTTCAATCAAGTGCCGATGTTCTTTTGGAAGCGATGCAACAACCTTCTTATGGAAAATACTTGTCCTTTCGCGATGCTCTCTTACAATGTTTTACTTCGGATGGGATGCGAACCAAGTTTGCCGAATGCATTACAGGTACGAGAACACACATACATCAACAAGGTCCATGTGTTGATAGGATATATAGATGAGAATGACGAGGATGGCTCTTCCATAGCGAAACTATTGACTGGGTTTGGCGAGACGTATATTGATCATGTCGCAGAACAGCTGGCTGATCCCAATATGCGAATGCTCTTGGATATGATTATGCAATTAACTGGTTTCCCTGGTACTTTTTGCGTGGATCAAGAAGTCAGTGACATTCCTTTAAATTTCTGGTTCATGCTGCAAGAGACCTTGTTCGACAATGGCATTGTGCCTATTCGACAACCCGTGGCTATTGTGACCAATGGGGATGATGCGACGCCTGAAAACCCTGCGCAACAAGCTTGGATACAGCAATGCGGAGAAATAGCCATGATGGTATATCGACAGTTAGTGGTGGTACTCAAGCGTCAATCTACATTTCCTGATGATGCAACATGGTCATCTTGGCCCAAAGGTACGTAACAAGTAAGAGAGTTATGAATGCATCATTATTCATCACATCCAAATGAATAGATATCAAGGACAAGTTTAGGATATATCGTCGTGATTTGGCAGACACTTTGATCAACCCGTACTTTGTGCTTCGTGATGAAATGCTTGATATCATCATGCAAGATGCAAGTAGTTTATTAAATCGATGGGGATCAGCATCCACATTAGGACAGGTAAAGAAAAACCATGGCATGCGTCAAGTACTGTAGGCTTATGAAACAGGAATAGGAATTGGAAGCGACTCTGTTTTGTTTAAAAAGCATTTCAGAAGAAGTACCTACAGATGAATCTACTCATATACAGCGATTCTTTGGTCCCGAGATTCTCGAAAGATTTCCCAAAGATGCTGATATCCGACTTCAGAATACGACATTGCTTACCATTGGTAAGGAAAACACACACATGTCCATTTGTCACGCATGAATTGATGAACAAATTTAGGTGCACTTGCTGAATGGCTCAAGGGGCATCCACAATATCTCCCTGCTGTCATGAATTATATTGTACCGTGCCTGAGTATACCAAGACTGTCACCTTCAGCTGCATCAGCCTTTTCTGATATCTGTGACACATGCCGTGAATCATTGACGGATGAGCTCAATAGCTTGATGCATGTATATAGTTCCATGGCAAGTTCCATGATCGAGGTAATGCTGTGGCTCTTTCTATATGGTTTCCTTGTCACTTATCCATTCATTAGCCCAATATCATGCAAAAAGTGGTAGAATCGGTTGCGGATGTGATTCAAGTGCTACCTCCTGAGAATGCCATTGCTCCTCTGATGGTAAGTGTTGGTTTTATCCTTGGAGCATAATGACTAATTCTGATCCAGGCACTGACGGGTGACATTTTACAAAGCGTGAGCAAGGCTCTGAGTGTGACACAGCAGGATCCTGTGGCTGCACGTGATGCAACGCTTATTCAGATCAAGTATCTCTCTGCTTGTTGCCGTGGTATCCAATCTCCTGATGATTATCAATCCATCGCCGTAAGGAACTCGACATATGATATGTTTGCCAATGGTCAGCTAGTAGCCATGTATGCCAACGTCGAAGGATTCCCTCAAATGACACAAGCCATCCATCATTCCGTACAACAAATTGTCAACTCTTGGCAAACTGATGAACAAGTCATGAAGGCAAGTGCATTGTGGATGGTGTTGAATGATGCTATGCTCATACCATGGATGTGTTCTAGGCTCTCTCCAACTTTATCGAATGTGGCATACGCGCAACAAGTCCATTACTCACTCTACGCTTTGATGACTTGATTGATATGCTCAATACATGTTACAATGCTGCACCCTTTGCCTGTTGGTTACATACAGCAGCTTTGGTCATGACAGTGTATGGAGGTGCTGAAATGAATCATGCACGCTTACGTGACCTGGCAGGTGTTCTCACACAGAAAACACTGAGCTTTATCCACAAAAGTGAAGGTACATTCTCTTGTTTTCTCTATGATATCTTATACTCATCATATCATCAATCTAGATATGGAACATTATCCTGATGTGGTAGACAGTTATTTCGACATGTTATCCGCGGTAAGTGTCATGCCATGGAGGATGAATGAGCATTATGAGTTGACTTTGTAAACAGAGTGTTCGACGATGTCCTATGGTCTTCTTTCATTTGCCCCAGGATATGATCAACGCCATTCTACAATTTTCTATTGCCGGCATGTGTCTCCAAGAACGACTTGCTCTCAAGGCAGCTCTTAATTTTATGGTAAGCTGGTTACCATGGGGGGGGGATCTAGAATGCATTTATTCATCTTAAGTGGCTATAGGCAGATTTTGTTGGTCGAGAATACGAGGAAGGATCACAATTGGCAGAATTTGTACAATCACTGGTGATGACTTGGGGCATGCAAATCATGGAACAATTACTTGTTGTAAGTGGTGTGGCAATGTTTATTTTACAAGATGAATAACCCTTTCAATTAGGGAATTGGTGGCAAAGTGCCTCGATCTTTTACTAGACCTTTGGTGGATGTTCTCTACAAATTACTGGGCCGTTACGTGGAAGCTTCTCGGCATTGGTTACAGACATTGCTTGCCCATGTAAGTAAATGGATGATGGATGTGGAGAAGGGATTGCACAGTAGAGTAATCATTTATTCTATTAAAGGATGGATTTCCGTCAGCATTAGTACAAGCAAAAGACAAGGAAGAATTTCTTAAAGGCATCATTGGGTAAGTCATTTTTGAATACATGGGATGAATCTAAACGATTGATGATGCATAGTACACGATCCATCAAGCGATTCAGGGATTGTACAAATGAATTCCTTATCAAGTGCAGAGGACTTAACAATACGGCATATGGCTCAATAGCTTAGATTGTGTACATGATTTTTATTGATAGAATACAAAGAACATACATAATCAACATGTCTTGTAATTTGATCAAGTTTGGATAATACAAGCAGCACGTGACTTTATTGCAATTTAAGACAATCGGCTTGGAAGGAATCGCCTACCCATCGAGACACTTGCTTCATGAGTTCCACCTTTTTTTCAGTGGCCGAGTCGTATCGTAGTTCAAATAATGTGCACATGTTGGTTAATGCTGTGGCACAAGTACCAGCGGATGTAGGGTTGTCAGTGGTCATGATGGAAAGTAAATCAAGTGCCGATCCAAGCTGACCGAGGTATACTTGGCAAACCGCAAGGTTATTCATTGCCAACAGGTTATCCTTATTCGCTTGCAACACCGTTTGCAATATCTCTGCTGCTTGAGACCATTCTCCCTTGGAGATACACAAGAATGCCCTAGATCACCATCGCTGAGTGGGTTGATTCTTTGACAAATCATGTACTTACCTATTGACTTTGATCATTTCTTCAATTGTAGGTGTCTTTTCTTGACGTTGTTCAATTTGTGAATACGTTTTCTCTGCTCTTTCAATATCGCCAAGCTAGAATAACCATGTATGAATGAATACAAGGATGCATAGAGAACAAGTCTAGCTATGTTACCTGCAAATACAATCTCCCCAAGGCTGAGAGAATATCCACATTGTTTTCTGCATCGAAATGTTTTCGCACCATGTCCATGGTAGAAGCAGCACTTGCATAATCATTGATTTCTATGAATTGGGTGGCCAATACTAAATAGACTTGCACTTGACGTTGTTTCCATCCTTTCTAAAAAAGATACACATCATGAGTAATCTCTCTCTCTCTCTCTATACGCACACATATGGAGGAAATGTACCTTTTTGCATTGTACGGCAAGCATTGTTAGTCGTTCAAGAGAAATCAGAGGATGTTTGAGCCAAGCTGGTAAACGAGCCCATAGAATAAACAATTCAAAAGGAACGATGCTTCCTGATCCATCCAAGGCATGAAATTCATAGGTCAACTCGGGTCGATTGAGATCCCCCAATTTGTCGAGCTCAGCGGATGCTAATTGATAAAGGCCCAGTTTGCATAGAGCCAGTAATCGAAGATACCATAATTGCAAGATGCGTTCAATATCCATGGTCTTGTTGACCACTAATTGTTGCCTAGCAAATCGTGCCACCGATCGCCACATGTTATTCATCTAGATTGTATCTTAGTAACGTTGCTTGCTTGTATCAATCCCCATCAACATACCACCATACTCGGTACTTGATCTTCTTCAGCTGGATACATTTCACGTTGATGTCGTTGATCAGGTGGAATGTAACGTTCAACGAGTTCGGAAAATGGATCATTCTACTATCATGCATAAGTACAAAAAAGACATATGCTTCTAAAAGTACATACCATGGGAATATCATAAAACGCAGTGCTACTCGTGAGCTGTTGAACCAGTAAAGCAGCTGCACTATTGTCATTGACTCGACGTACGGATGGGCTGTTGTTACTGCTACTGGTACTTGTGCGAATACGCCGTTCATCTTCAGGTGACAATGTAAGCGACCTTACTGACTGCGATGTCGTCGAAGGGGATGAACTGGTATTGTCAGGTTGTGGTGCTGTACGTGAGACCGTGTCAATGAGAGGATCGTTGTCATCATCACGAGTGTCAAAGAGATCGTTATCTAGTGAAGCCGACTGCATAGTAAAAAGAAGAGGGGACTATGTATGAAATTGAGACAACGCTATATGGATTTTATTATGATGGTATTTTTTTCTTGATAGATAAACTAATCTTCCATGGCAACATCCACTTGTTCTTCGTATTCTTCTTCAAAGTCCTCATCCACGGTAGCTTCTTGATATTGTTGATACTCTGAAACCAAATCATTCATATTGGACTCTGCTTCAGTGAATTCCATTTCATCCATGCCTTCACTTGTGTACCAATGCAAGAAAGCTTTGCGACGAAACATGGCAGTGAATTGTTCATTGACACGACGGAATAACTCTTGAATAGCAGTGCTGTTACCAATAAAAGTACCAGACATTTTAAGACCCACAGGAGGAATATCACAAAGGGATGACTTGACACTGTTGGGGATCCATTCAACAAAGTAGGCAGAGTTTTTCTGTTGAACTGACAACATTTGATTCTCCACTTCTTTGGTAGATAAACGTCCTCGAAAGATGGTAGCCACTGTCAAGTAACGACCATGACGTGGATCAGCAGCAGCCATCATGTTGCGTGCATCAAACATTTGTCCAGTGAGTTCAGATACGCTGAGATTGCGATATTGTTGTGAAGCGAAAGCTGTCAATGGTGCAACGCCAACCATGAAAAAGTGAAGACGTGGGAATGGGACTAATAATGTTCAAGGTCTATAAGCATGTATCCATCGAGTTGCTATGACAAACTTACCCATGTTGACACAGAGCTTACGCAAATCCGAATTAAGTTGACCAGGGAAACGTAACGATGTAGAAACACCTGACATGACAGCAGATACAAGTTGATTGAGATCACCATAACCTGGGCTTTGTAACTTGAGAGTACGGAAACAAATATCATAAAGAGCTTCGTTATCAATGCAGAATGTAGCATCACAATTTTCCACGAGTTGGTGTACAGAGAGTACGGCATTGTAAGGTTCCACCACAGTATCGGATACTTTGGGAGATGGCACCACCGAATAGGTGCTAAGGATACGATCAGGGTATTCTTCACGAATCTTGGATAATAATAAGGAACCCAGACCCGAACCAGTGCCACCACCTAACGAATGTGCCAACTGGAATCCTTGTAAGCAATCGGTACTTTCAGCTTCCTTGCGAATCACATCCATCACTGTCTCCACCAACTCAGCGCCTTCTGTGTAAAAGCCTTTGGCCCAGGAATTGCCAGCACCCGAATGTGAATGAATAAAGTTATCTGGGCGAAAGAGTCGACCATAAGTGCTGTTACGAATCGCATCCATGGTTGCAGGTTCCAAATCCACCAACACTGATCTATATGCTATATTATTCAATAGGTTGCTTCACAGTATTCAATAGGATCTTGTTATACCTTGGGACATAGTTGCCTTGATACCCTTCATTGTAAAACACATTGATACGCTCCAACTGCAAATCATTATCCCCAACATACATGCCGTTGGGGTCCAAGCCATGTTCAGCACTGATAGTCTCCCAGAACTTTTGTCCAATCTATAATACCATATGAGTCCCCACAAAAAGAAGAAACACTATTGACTTGACTTACCTGATTGCCACATTGACCTGTACATGGACAAAACGCAATAAATGAGACACGTCAATGGTCGACTAGTAATTGCTTACCTGCTTGAATATGAATGATTTCTCTCATTGTGCAAGTACCGGTGTGGCTCCTTTTTTTTTAACACCAAAGAAGGTACGAAACAAGTAAGCAATAAAAGGATGGACCACTACTGTTTTAGCAGCAGCTGACTTTTTTTTTCTCTCTCAACAGCCCATTGTCTATATTCTCTTCTTTTTCTGCGCCCGGACCATATGTGTGCACATGTGTAACAATGCACCCTGTCTCCATTGTCTGTGCATAGAACCAAAATTTATCATTCATCATCACAGTAACATGATCCTTCATGGTCCGTTTCATTGATAACCCAATATTGAATCTCCCCCTCATCGTCATTTAGAAAGAACCATTTCATGGCATCAATAACATAGCACACCTTGTTAGCATGGTGGTAGTACAAGGAATCATTGATCGACTTGTCTTGAATGCTCCCAATTGTAGAGTGCACACCACCAATATCGATATGCCCACTGGCTTTAATCATACCCATCGCAAATCGAGAAAGTTAAAAGTAGCCATATAGTATGCGTAAAACAAATGGTATATTCTAATGTTGCCACAAAAAAGCTTTTAAAATGGGATTCAATATATGTAGTAAGGGGATGTGATATTATATATGTATGAATTATAGTTGTGCTTGACGAAATGTGGGTGGATCTTCAGTAGTGTTTGTGTCAGTTGGGTCTATTATTTCAATATGAGTCTCCATACCAGCAGTAGTCATACCATTATCAACTTACATTTACTTGGTTCACCAGCATTCATCATTTTCCATAACTTCCTGGTCAATTGATCCTTCCCTTTCTTTGATGCCCAATTACCAAATGTCCCAAGAGGTGTCATTAAAACTCCTTGACTCTAGAAAAAGTATAAACATATCAGCCATCAAAGCATATTCAATCATGACCATGACTTTTCCATGATGATATACCTTGCCCAACGTGATTTCCATCTTGAGGAATTTTGACTTGTACTCTTCCATAGATGCATGCCCTCGTCCTTGAATGGCTTGCATCAAATTATGAACTACCACAGGTACTTGTCTCTTGACAGAAAAAGCCAACTTGAGCTCATCGATATCAGCTGCATCGCCAAGAGTATACATGTGTTCATAACCCACGGCATCCACCTGCAATGTTGGTTTGGCACGGATATAGCCATTGGGTGCCAAGATATCGTGGCGTTTTTCTTGTTGTAGTAACCAATCAGTATCTGCATGATTTCCAAATGCCACCATGACCAAATCGACGGTAGACAAGATCGTGCCCTTGTCGCTGATGATGGGTTTTTCAGGTACAAAGACATCTGGTACGCCCGCTGGTAACACAACCTTTTCTTCAAGGATCACGTGAATGTTATTTCTTCGCACCTTTTCGAGTACATAGGCGCGATCTTTGATAGAAAAGGATGGTTGCAAGAGATGATCATGGCTGTGAACGAGTGTAATTTTCTTGTCTTTGTAATTTTCTCGAATCTCGCCGGTGAGTTCAATACCGGCTGCACCCCCTCCTATCACCATAATGGACTCGGCTTTGGCTACCATGGATCGAATCTCTGCCATACGACTACTACCATCAGCGACATCCACATCGTAAATCTTGGAGGGAATCGGATACTTGATACCGGTTGCAAGGATGCAGTAATCAAAAGGGAGCTCAGTACTGCCTTCAAAAGGTGTATCCAGGATCACAGAGTGCTTGTTGAGATGCATGGCAGTGGCATGGATCACCTGGTTCTTGTTTTCTTTGAAAAGATGGGTGTAGGGGATAAGAACATCCCAATCCTCTACCGCTGCACGAGGAGCTGCAATGATGTGATAAAAGTAGGTTTTCTAATGTAACGTGTTACTTTGGATAGATTCAGTGAAATGCACACAATACCTTTTCGATCATGATAATGCGATAATCATGATGCTTGGATAGAGAGCGTTCGAGTTTTGTACCAAGCATCACGCCAGCATAACCACCGCCGACAATAACAATATTTTTGACCATGATGTTGCTGAAAAGAATAAAAATAATGATTAAAAGTATCGGACATGCTATCTTGTTTCCATCTTTATATACTTTTTGAGTTGATCAAGTAGCGGGGAATCGTGCTCCGAGTGCATGGATATAAAAGTGTCGCAGCATCATCATCATATAACACTGGCAATATCCATATTATAACTCATATCCATACATGCTCTACATTGACCCTGTCATGGTGGATTACATTTGAACCCTTGATGACATTGGCTCTATTGATTTAATACTATGAATTTATTCATGTGAATTGTTTTCAGGAACGCATTATTGTCGGCCAAATGGGGGGATGGAATCAGATATCCGATGTAACCAAGATACAGCGCGGTAACTCGGGGGTGGAAATTGATTGGTTATTGGAATGGCACCATGGCAACGTTTCAAGTATGATTGTTTGATCGACACTATGAAAAGATACATAACGGCCGCTTTCCCGCGCCTCTCATTCTTGGCATACTATGATCTATATGACCCATGATGGTCCTGCAGTATCAAATCAACCAATGGCATGCAATGATGATGATGATATTATCTGAAAACATTCAAGATCCCTTTTATATAATAAGAGTTACAATAAAGAGAATAATGTGTGATATATTATTGACTAGCAAAAAGCTACATTCAACAGTAGTGACCAATTTTGGAAAGACCCAAACAACAACGCGAGATGTACGCGGTCAAATAAAGAGGAGCTGTCTTTTTGCCGTGTCAACCGATGAATGTCGCGCCGGATCGTAATGTCGCCTCCATTCGCAAATTGCATGAGCAGCCAACAAGCATCAGCTCGACACAACTGGGAGCCAATGTGGTGGGTCGGTTGGAGGAAGGCGATCGAGGAAGCATTGTATTACACGACGTCAACAAGTTGAGTACGATCCACTGCCATATCGACACATTCCATCATGACCTGTTCAACACGGTCGTATGTATTACGCGTTGGAACTTGATCAAGTTGACACCTGAGCAAGAGTGGATTGAATTCGAATTACGCAACGTGTTTCGTGTGGGCAATCTAGGAGAGCCCGTGTTGAAGCAACTCTTACTTCAGGAACGTATCAGTGCGGAACTCTATGTATCCAGTCAATCCACTGACGAAGGCGACGATGACGATATACCCTATACATCCAAACTGGGTCGTGTAGTTGCCAAACCAGTCCTGATGAATGATCAGTTTCTTATCAAGGTGGATGATGTAATCATTATCTTTGAAGGCGAATCGATAGCGAGCCATTACCATGATTATCGTGTTGGATCCTATTATTTATTCATCAACCTACTTGCTATCAAGGATGGCATTTATCGATTTATTCAATACCAATCACGATCCCATTTGCTCACGGATGATGCCTATGCTAGTCTCAGTAACAAGTGTCAAGTATCTGACATCAACTATATGCCCCATGTGCATCATGGCACAGTGACACGTATCTTGGATCCTGATTTTGGAATCTATGAACTCGACGGTCAAGTGATTGCATGCTTGTTCCATTATACCAATTACAACTTGTTGTATCCATACCGCATCGGAACTCGACTAAGAATCACACACGCTCATCTTGTACAACTTGACTTGGATGATACCATTGCTCTCAAGACTTATTGGAACATACCAGAATACCAAGTATACTTGGTCGCTTGCTTCTATTCTCATATTCAAGTCACTGCATTTCCCCACCACGTTGAATTGATCACTTATTCTCAACCTACGACACATTATTTATTTCGCGAATCAACACGCACTTTACCCAACTTTGCAACTTTGATGCAAAAACTTGACGCCCATGCTGTGATTATCAAAAAGTTTAGTCAAGGACAAGAGGATGATACTTTGGGAATGGCAGCTCTCGGTCTCGGTCGTTGGTGTACATTATCGGATGAAGCTTTATTTGGCAACAACATGATGAGTGATCTCTTTGAGCATGACAAGCATTGTACAGTCCTAGGCAATGGAGAACGTTTGACGTTTTATTCGTTTCCTTCATTAAAGGAGTTGATCAACCATGTTTTATGCGATGAACATCATCTTGAGGAAAGGCCCGTAGGATATTTAGCTGCAACCAATGGCAAAGATATGCTTGGCGTCTATACCAGGCAGTTCCTTTTCCCTTGTGGAGAAATGGATAGCATGATACGTGTGTTGGGAGTTATTGAGTGTGGTGAAGATGGACGCTTCTATTTAAAAGATGATACGCACAAGATACCTTTGGTTATACCAAGCACCGGTCCTATGGTAACATGCCATTCAATTCTATTTGTACGAGCCTATTGACTGATCCATGGATTCATTAGCCATTCCTGGGTGATTACTATATCATCAAAAGATTCCGTTTGATTCAAGAGGATCTCTCCTATACTCAAGAACAAGGAAGAAAAGTTTCACTGGACTCGACCTACATTACATGTCAACTTGAGGATATGGAACATATTGCTGCTGTTGGATCTTGGAAACAAAGAAGCATTCGATTTGCACCACCTCTATTACCACGCGAAGAAATCGACTATTTTACGATTGACAGCTTATTTACCACCACCACCAATATTGACATTTTGTACATCTTTGCAATTATCCAAGTTCAACCCATACGAGTCTATGTGGAAAGAAAATGTGATTTCTCATTACGATCCATGATACGTGCCATTGCATACCCTATCCACCGTCATCACGATCCATTTAAAAATGAGCCTTTCGAAACGACAATAGTATTAAAATCACAATACTTGCAATATACACCTTATTTACAAGCTGGCGAATGGTTTGCATTATCGGGTGATCTCGACATGCACATCACGAAACGCAATAATGAATCCGAACACTCCATTGATGTAGCAGAATATCTTCATCGGCAACGCAAAAAAAAACTGTGTTTCCCACCTACGATTACACCTAATGAGAACAACGAGCTGCTCCTTGTATCCAAAAACAACAACAACAATGTGATTCTTTCACTAAAAGCCCACCAGCGTGCGATATTATTCACAACAGCACCTGCAGAGAATGAACAACCCATTTACAGCATACATGATCTTCAGAATGCCAATATGGAACAAGGGCCCAGTATCACTGAAATACGCGATCGATATTTGGAAGAGTGTGTGCATGTGGAGGGAATTATTACGATAAAGACCTTTCGAGATACAGCACGTCCAATAGGTCCCATTTACAAACATGCTGAGCCATTGTATCGACGATGGCAACTAGGCACAGGACAATCAGGACGTACCATTATGTTTCGTATACGACAAATCGACGGGCTCGATACATTCGATATCTATATGGACATGAGTGCACGACCCTATCTTCAAGGAGTCATTCCAGGAAGCCAAGTAGTATTCTACAATGTGATGCGACGTCGACGTGCAGATGGTAGCTATTACGGTCAAACTTTGGCCAATACGCGAGTTCAAGTGATGAAGACACAATTCGATCATGAATCATATCAACGATTTGCAAGTGAATTGATACCCACAAGGAATTTATTTGAAGCATGGATGTACAATCGAATCCACTTTAGTTCCATCAAGCTTGCACCTGGTCAAGCTAGCAAACTCCATTCTGTATTTCGATGCGACTGTACACTTGAAGCCATTCATCATCTCGATATCAAGTGGATATGCAACAACTGTGGTACTTTTGTATCACATAATTCATGCTTTGGTGTATGCAAGAATGCTCATCGCACATTATTGGTGGATGCTCAAGTGCAGATATCGGATGGAATTGCATCAGCACGCGTATTTTGCGAAGGCGAGAAACAAGTCCTTGAAAAGCTCCTCAAATTGCCAGCTGATACAGTAAATTCACTCAAAGAAATATCTATTCAGCAAGGAAGTCTCTCTTATAAAAGCTGGTTGGATGATGAACCACTCCTTGACAACAATGATAATGATGATGACGATGCACTGCTACAAGTACCAACTCTCAATGCCAAGCAACGTCATAAGATTGTATCACTTTCTGATTTATGTCGACGACGCATGAATGATTCATATACTTTCTATGGTCGGATCCTCACTGATAAACGAAGCAGATTACAGATAAAGAATCGAAATTTGCGCAGTAGCAAACTTCGAAAACACGGATTAATTGCACGACGCGTCAATATAGAAGCTGGCAATCCCTTTCCCACCGTCATTCCACCCAATCTTCGTATCATTGCTATAGAGATTGAACCCCTTGACTCCACTGAGATAGCATGGCACATGGTTAATAATAATGGTAGCTTAGAAGACACTTTATCCACCAATAAATGACAATGCAAATGCAACAATATAACTCCGCCACATCCGTCGTCCAATTTAGGATTGCGTGGCACCCTTTTTCTCAACTCTTTCAGCACACACCGTTTTTCTCCTTTTCATCTTGATCGTCTTTCTTTCTTTATTCTCTTCTACCCAATCCTACAAGGTAAATGTCGTCTACCACCCACGAGGATCTATTGGCGTTTTCCCACCGATGCTCCATTCCCACTTGCTGCCATCATTGTCCTTAAAGATTGTTGCTTGTGGAGCGCGTTTTTTATTCTTGCATTGACTACCAAGATCAGCATTGTGGAAAAAAAAGGATGGGGAGAAAAAAGAGGAAACACACACACAATCAAGGTTCCCCATTGATCATGAACGATGCTTGAACGTTACGCGGCAGATTGGAGTAGGGAGGACGCCATCAAGTATTCTCTATTACATTATCTTTGCAACATCTTTATACGCCACTTGTACTAAAGTCAGCCGTGATGTACACAGTTTCTTTTTTTATATCATGTCTACTGCCGACCACGCTGATGATTTGATCGATTACGAGGAGGAGGATGAACAAACCCTTCAACAATCCAATGCAGCTGCTACTGGTGCTGGTGCCACTACTCAAGACACGACGGGTGATGCCAATGGCAAGGAAGAAGGTCAAGACAAAAAAGACAAGAAAGGATCCTACGTGGGTGTGAGTTCTACTGGTTTCCGTGATTTCTTGCTCAAGCCTGAATTATTACGTGCCATTGTCGATTGTGGTTTTGAACATCCTTCTGAAGGTTAGCATCAAGAGAAATGTGTTTTTATGCACACACACGTTTACATATTGTTTCTATCACAGTGCAACAAGAATGTATTCCTCAATCTATTCTTGGTATGGATGTTCTTTGTCAAGCCAAATCCGGTATGGGCAAGACTGCTGTCTTTGTTCTTGCTACCCTTCAACAAATCGAACCCGTCGATGGTGAAGTTTCAGTGATCGTTCTTTGTCATACGCGTGAACTTGCATTCCAGATTCGCAATGAATATAATCGTTTCAGCAAGTACATTCCTGATATCCGTACTGATGTGTTCTATGGTGGCGTTCCCACTGCCAAGGATATTGAAATCTTAAAGGACAAGTCAAAGTGTCCTCATATCTTGGTCGGTACTCCCGGTCGTATTTGGGGTCTCGTACGTGACAAGCACATGAAGCTCAACAATGTCAAGCACTTTGTATTGGATGAATGTGACAAAATGTTGGAACAACTTGGTATGTGATTGTTGTTATGGAGATGGTAAACGAATTAATTTATCAACACATGGTATCCTAGATATGCGTCGTGATGTGCAAGACATTTTCCGATCCACCCCTCATCATAAGCAAGTCATGATGTTTTCGGCTACACTTGCCAAGGAGATGCGTCCAGTTTGCAAAAAGTTTATGCAAAACCCATTGGAGATTTATGTCGATGACGAAGCCAAATTGACACTTCATGGTCTGCAACAATTCTACATTCAACTCGATGAACATGAAAAGAATCGCAAGTTGAATGATTTGCTTGACAGTCTCGAATTCAATCAAGTGTGCATCTTTGTACGATCTGTACCACGTGCAAGAGAACTCGATCGTATCCTCACGAACTGTAATTTCCCCAGCGTATGCATTCATTCCCAAATGTCGCAGGAAGATCGTATCAAGCGATACAAGTCATTCAAGGACTTTGAAAAGCGTATCATGGTGGCTACTGATATCTTTGGTCGTGGTATCGATATTGAACGGGTCAACATTGTCATCAATTACGATATGCCCGATAGTGCAGACACTTATTTACATCGTGTGGGTCGTGCAGGTCGTTTCGGTACCAAGGGTCTCGGCATTACCTTTGTGTCCAACGAAAAGGATACCGAAGTTCTCAATGATGTTCAAAGCCGTTTCGAAATCAACATTCAACCCTTGCCTGAAGATGTCGATGTCAACACCTACATGGCTGCTTAAATTATGCTTCACTTGTTGTGCTTTCCTTTCAACAATAAAAAACTTGTCGTTTCATCCATGTAAAATGATGGTCCGTGCGGTGATGCAAGTTCTACTCTTGTTTCCCTCCGCTTTGTGCCACATGTGGATCCTCTTGTCAACCAACATAAAACCCATCCAACATGAGTGTTATTCTATAGCTCCTTAGTTACAATATACGATCTCTATGATACACATTTCACCATTGAATGCAAAACACACCTTATATAGAAAATCAAAGAAATCGATCAGACTAGAAGAACAATAAACACTCCATGAAGGTATTCAATGCGGCATACTTTATAAATGATGATCTTTGTTTATAATAGCATACATCTTGTTATCAAAAAGTAATAAACGATTACTTTGGCAACGATATAACATGGTAGCGGATGATGGAAAGGGTGGGAAAATCCATGTTGCACATGATTATGTATAACTCGCTGTATTAGATCTATTTGACCAATAGAGTTTGCAGCAAGTATCTCAGTGTGCGATAACATTCCGGGTGCTACTGCTTACAGAGTGGAGCACGCAGATCCAATTTTTTTACGTCGTATGACGCAGATGTTAGAGTGTTGGACAATGGAGATTTCCTTTTGAGTCATTCGAACGGATGTGGAGCATGCCTAAACGAATTGCATGGACAAAGCTGGTGGGGGATAAAAGTGCGGGGGGAAAAGTGATTCGAGGGTTAATCGTTTAGGCTTTCCGACTGCATTCCGACATTTGTAAAGAAGTTCACTTTTTTGGCGGAATGCAAGCGCAAAAAAGGCGGAAAAAAATCACATGGGATGCTGTCAAGGTGAATAAGCAGGGAAAATACGGGCAAACGTGGGAGAACAATTGATACTCCGAAGGCTATAGGATATGTAAAATACGGCTTTGTCATGAAAAATGAGTCTACGATTCTGGCAATGGTTTTTGGCTCACCATGCCACGATAACTCACGTGGCATCCACGGCATCCGATCAAAAGCATATGTCATCTAATTTTTGCTTTCGTTGTTACTTTTATCATGATTCATTTAAGTACATGATGCACATAATAATAAAAAGATGCTATTGCTGTTACTGTTGATGCAAGGAAATATAAAGCGAATGAATCATTATCGCATGAGAGTATAGCCATACAAGCTGCGGAGATAAGGATTGGGATGAGTGGTGAGGTGAGGAGACAAAGGAAAAGCTCGGCATGGTACCATATGAAAATCTCGTGTGAAGGTGGGGGGGTGAGAAGGGACCACATACAATATCATCATGCAGTTTTTAAGGCCCTGTCCATACTTGGGAATTTTCCTCTTGTCACCCCCACTTTCCCCGCGCTTATTTAACGTTTCCCTCCTTTTTCCCCTTGCCTATTTTACTTTTTCTTTCTTTTCTATTTCCCCCCATCATGTCAACTTCTCTACATTCACCATCATCTGCATCATCAACACATCAACAACAACATCAACAACCAGAAAAGCTTGATCTACATGACTTGGTGGAACAATACAAATCACACCCTGATCTGCTCAAGCTTATCCTAACCAGCAAGGTCGAAGAAGATAAACGAAGGGCTGAAGAAGCCAAACTTAAAGCAAAAGAGCTTGATGTGTATTTGCATCATCAACATCACTCATGTGCTACCAAGCGTCGTCTTTCTTGCCTTTCATCATCTTCCTCCTCTGTTGAAGACAATCGCAGCATCGAATCCATGGATCAACGTCGCAACTCGGCCGCCGCAGCTATGGTAGCCTTGGCATCTGATGATTATACCTCCACCACATCCTCCCCATCCTCTCCTCCTTCATCACAGTAAGTATACTTTATCGGATCATAGAGTGTGACTAATCAAGAATGATATAGAACCAACTATGGCTCATATCCATCTCCCGATTCATATTATGATGAAGAAGTAGTGGAACGACCTAGGAAACGACGAGAAATGCAAGCCATCACGAAAATTGTTGAAACTCGGGAATTCCCTTATCAAGACAATTACTTTTGGAAAAATAATGGCAACACTACGCAAAAGAAGACGGGTTGTAAAAGTATTTATTACAAGTGCAGTAATAGTAACAAGGTGTGTACAAATTGGGATTTTGCTGTATTCGGCGGAACATGATTTTGTTTTGCATATGTATACTCATAAGATGGTTATTAGGGATGTCCTGTGAACAAAACAGTAACAGCAAGACCCAATGGCGAATATCTGATCAAATATCGTGGATTACATTTATCAGAATGTGGTCGTGTAGAGCGTGTTTGTGATTTGTAAACCTGTAACATACCCCTTTCTTCATTCTTGTCATTATCCATCATTTGCCGTTTTCATCAACGTACCATACACACAACCGAATTGAAACTTTGTACACATCCTAATATCATCTTCCTCAATACATAAATAACATATTCTCTCTTTCTCTGTATTCTTTTCTTGGCATTATTTGCGTAATCATCTCTTCAGCACAGTGGAGCAACCTCTTTGTCGGGTTGAAACGGGCGGGGCTAATCCACTGGGCCCGACTTCCACTGCCTACACCCTTTTCCGAGATCTCTAATATACTGCACCACTTTTCGGTTGACCAATACACAGTCCGAGTTTTAAAATGCTTTTCTTTGTACTCGTTCACTTTGTTGAAACCTTTCATCTTTATATTTACAAAAAACACAACCATGGATGACCAAGGTAATTAGGGAATGGTAGAGAGGATATGCTACAGATGGCTTTCAATGTAAGACCAAGCACCAGTGGAACTGGCAAGTTTATGTTTCGCAGCATAACCGGTATCCATCAACTTGTGCAAGTGTGCTTCATCTGCTGCCAGCTTCCACATCTCCAGCCATCGGCTCTGCATTTTCAGTTTTGGGTGGTACATCATGTTGCCAATGCAAACTCTATAAAATGGATCATCAAAGTAGCTACAGATGACCAATACACATGCCAACTCTAATCCACAGATCAACATCCACCATGATATGAACCAACAACTTGAAGTAAACAATCAAGAAGCTATACAGAGGAAAGTGATGGATGGGAGTAAAGTAGGCAACGATATTATTTTATTATGGCGAGGATATATATCTATGCTCACAAAGAAAAGCTGCATGACTGGGTGAATTAGGTGGATTGGATCTGGTGCCTTATCAAAGAGTCAAGGTGTTTTTGCATAGATCTACAACGGAGATGAGTGTTAAAGAGCTTGCATTGATATTCAAGGGCTCATGTTCTATAATGCCTTCTTTGCCATTTCAAATCTACATCTCTATACTTGTATGCTCTTTCAATTGTTCTTTGTTCAGTACAGTCATTCGTCTGCTTTAAAAAGCTGCCATCTCTTGATGACTTGCTTGCTATCTCAATAACCCAAAGTCCAAAGTGTCATCCAATCCCCATGTATCATCATGATTATCAGTATAAAGAACTTGACTTGTATTTGTGTATTCGTATTGTAATTAGGTACTCTTCTCAAAGTAGGATGATGAATTCATCAATATCAAAGTGCTATCAAAGATCCATTCGCCAAGCTCGAGATATTTCTCCACATAACCACGAATGTCCTTGTTGGGTATTTTGGATACTGCTGGTCTATAAAATGAAAGAAAACTTAGCACACATGGATTGTATAAAAAGTCGAGATGAGACATTACTGTAATCCTGCGGTACGTTTGACGCCAGCAAGAATGGTGGATACCAGCATAGCATCCACGGTCAGATGCAGGAATTTGCTCCACATGACTTCACGAAGAAGCGATACAGCGATAGGTACAACTAGAGACGACGTTTTGAAAAGTGGTGTAGGTGGAAGATGGCAACAAAGAGTAAAGGAATAGTAATAGTTCCAATAGTTGTTGAATAAAGAAAGCGCTTGCAGGATATCTCGCTGCTATTTATAAGATTTCACACCCGCGTAGCACTGTAATGACCATGTGACAACTTTTCCATCAACAGTATTGAAATAAAACTCTATCTATATTATATCTATCACGTATAAGAAGAAGATGGGATCTAGTAGGAGGAGAAGGAGGGTGATTAATTTACATGTACAGTTGTGTTGTCAGGGTAACATCTATAGACTAGCTTGTTTCTTCAATGGTTGATGTTGCTCAATTTTCTTCTTTGCTTTGGAAAAGGATTGTAGTAGAGAGATCAAAGCTTGAGACCAAGATGAACCTTGTTGATATAACCATAGTATCATTGCCAATGAGTAGTAGTTCCACCATACATGTGCCAACATGGAGAATAGGTTCCATTTGAATCCAATAGCTGCTATACGATCGAGGATATGTTGACGAGCATCCAACCATACAGCCTTGGCACAATATTGTCCCATAATAACATAAGTCAAATGATCATCTGTCGAAGTAGAACGCAACACTTCATCCACATGGCGCAAAAGATCGTTGGTCTTGAGCAACAACAATACAACGCGTGGCAATCGACCAAGGATATCAGCAATATCGACAAGCCATTCCATTGCACCTTCACTCATTTGGTTCAATTCACCCTTGCTACGAACTGACGACAAATCGGCTGAAGTAACTGTATCCCAAGCACGGCCTGTCATGATGCATGCAAACAACTGATACGTGTCGGTACCACCCACTCGTTTAGCATAGGTACGAATGCCATTCTCATCACCTCGGATCAATGATGTCCACAAGTGTGCATAATCCACACGCAACTCATCTGGCAAGTCACGATAGAGACCATGATCCAATAAGACAAGATCGAAGTTATACTTGGTGCGAGGATTCTTGCTTGGTCGTACAATAACGTTACCAGGATCTACGTGACAACAGTAGTTAGCATTGTTATTCCCACAATCATAAAATAACTTACGAGGATCACAATGAACAAAGCTAATGAGATAATAAACATGTCAGTTTCATGTTGGCAGCAAATCATGATTTCTCTTCCTTACCCGTGTAAAAAGATCATCTTTGAAAAGATACGAGTCAATTCAGCAGAGACTTGAGCGGGGTTGATATGGTGATCCTTCATGTATTGGAGATCGTCAATACGTGCACCATCGACAACTAAAAGAGAACACATTAGTTCATTACGATGATGTCACACACATTCTTTCGACTTACATTCCATGCACAGGATACGTCGACGTGCCCATACGACTTGAGGAACTGTTAATGCTGTGCGTCCATGTTTGATATCATCGGCAAAGTTTTGGGTCACCAAGCGGGCATTCCTTGCTTCATGCACGAAATCCAGTTCACGTGGCAATGATTCACGCATTTCATCGACCAACCATGCAAATCCGAAATCAGGGAAAGCTTTCTTGATGACATCAAAGATGAATGATACTGTTTCCATATCAATTTTGCAGAATTCATCCAATGCGGGATGTTGTAATTTCACGGCAACCCATCCATCGTTGGCAAGGCGACCCCTGCCATCTGTACCACGTCGTAAACGAGCCCGATGCACCTGAGCTAAAGATGCCACTCCAATAGGTTTCCATTCAAATTCTTCAAATATCTCATCAATGGAATGACCATAGTCGGTAAGAAATAACTCTCGTACTTGATCACTGGGTGTCGGTTCACAACGATCCTGCAACACAGCCATTGTTTCTGTCCATTCAGGTGGAAGGATATACACCATAGCTGATACATGTTGACCGAGCTTAATGTAAATTCCTCCCAACGACTGTAATCCTTCAAGTACACGGGTTGCACATCGTTTATGACATTGACGTTTGGCCTGTATGTATTCTTCTTGGCTGGCATATTCCTTAGAAAGAGTCCTTTGATAATCGAAGGCAACACGTGCACCTACAAGACCTGCTGTGCTGCAACGTTGCATGGCAACCATCACATGGCGAGCATCCTCATTGGTGTAATAAAGTCCAACTGCACCCACAGCGCTCATTGTCGTAACACCCACAATCGTCTTGGCTAATAGCGATCGCACCGATGGTCGTGTACGTTTATGGTTGCTGTAAAATCGTGAACGCATTGTTGTTGCTCTCCATGCATAACGGGTTGAACGTTGTGCTGAACATGTTGACAATGATGCCAGCTTGCTGGAAAACATGATTGGAGTGGAAAGAACGAATCCGGAGGTGGAAACAGCAGACAACAAGCAAGGACTCGGTCTTCAGGGCCGACGCTCCTTGGTGGCTTTATTATTTTTCCGAGCTGTCAAAGATGATCATTGGCTTACCAAAAAGCTATCCGAGTTTTTCATTATGCAATTGAGCATGTTTATTGACAAGATGTAGCCCTTTTTCTTCCTGATGCCGTTTTTATACTTTATTCATTTGTTTTATGATCAATAATGAAAATGCCATGAGTACTACTAGAAGATATGTATAAACAATAAATGGTCAAGGTATAAAAGTAACCATTGGTTATCATTATTGATGTTGTAACTTGAGAAATCATAAAGGGATAGAAGCATTGGATATTATCTATCGACTTGTTGCATTGATGAGTAATTAAATCAGTGATGATCACATGGCTTATGCATCCTAGCTGTAGGGGGGAATGTATGCACCCAGGATCTCATGTGCATGTGCACAAGTATTATAGTAGAACATCCCAATGAACTATCAATAGGATAATGAAAGCAATATAGGTCGACAATCAAGGGTTTGAATGAACAAGCTTTATTGTTTGTATCATCAGGGACGTGCGCTTTGTTTTCGGAGGTGATTACCAATTCAGGCATGATTTGGGGGGAACACAAACCGATATAACTCGATGCAACCCATTCATATCTCTTTCACGGGTAACCATACCAACCGCAGCATAAGCAGCATATTCCCTTATCACCCCTTACATTCGTTTCTTTTTCTTTTTTCATCCTTTACTCATGTTTGCATTTGAAGAAGCTGTTCTCGGCTTGAGTGACAATCTCATAACAACATCCCTTTCCGACAATGACGACGATCGATCCTCCACATCCACTCTAGCTAGCCACAGCATGTCCCATTCAAAGACTTCTAATTATACAATGCCAATAGACCAAAAGTACATTGCATCGGTAGTGGACGAATCGTATCGCAAAATTGGGAGCCATGACTTTGATCGTTTATGTGTGCTTGGGCGTGGAGCGTAAGTCAAGGGGTAGCAATAGAAAGTCAATCCTTGTATAGAATTTAACACTATGCATCACTCATAGATTTGGCAAGGTGTATCTTGTTCAGCATCATACATCACGTTCCTTATATGCCATGAAAGTACTCAAAAAGGCATCACTCAGATTACATGTCAATCACATCAAGACCGAACGAGAGATCCTGGAACAAGTGCATCATCCATTTATTGTCCAGTTATATTACGCCTTTCAAACATCGGACGAGTTGCATATGATCCTTGAATATGCTATGGGGGGTGAACTGTTCCGTTACCTTGATCAAGGTAAGCATATAGCACCAGGATAGGCATACAATATCGTTGCTAATACGTCATTTTTAGCAGGCACATTTACGGAATCAATGGCTTCTTTTTATGCGGCTGAATTGGTACTTGCACTCAGCCACTTGCATTCACTTGGCATCATTTACCGCGACTTGAAGCCTGAAAACTGTTTACTGGATAAAAGTGGACATATTCTGTTAACCGACTTTGGCTTATCGAAAACATCATTGGATGGCAAAACGAATACCATCTGTGGAACAGTGGAATACATGGCACCAGGTACATTGATAAAAAAAAACAATAGAATAACTCTGTGCTAATGGGTTCTTTTAGAGGTACTGGCCGGTTTAAAATATGATTACACTGTGGATTGGTGGAGCTTGGGTATTCTCATCTATGATATGCTCACGGGTTCGGTAAGTGATGGCAATACCTATCTCACAAAACACGTTAATGACTCATATCGTTTGGATGGCAGCCACCATATAAAGGGAAAGATCGAGATGAAACAATGCATTTGATCATGTCCAAAAACGTCGTCATGCCGTATTACTTTTCATCAGAAGCAAAGGACTTGGTCGCAAAGGTAAGGAAGCATATTGGCTGATGGTAACACAGGATATCTAACTTGTAATGCAGCTCTTGAGGAAAAATCCTCATTTACGACTTGGTGCAAGACGAAAAGATATGAAGACCATCTTGAGCCATGATTTCTTTCGAGATATGGACTGGGCTGCTTTACTCGATCGACGTGTGGAACCACCTATTATACCCATCATCGTGAGTGTCACAAGCATTTTTACTCAAAAACGGGATCATGTCATTGAGTACTAACAATATGCATTTCTAGACGAATCCCGCGGCTGCAGAGGTAATACAGGCCATTGTTGATGTTTTCATATCAAGAGGATTAAGACATTCGATTTATCTTTTATAGAACTTTGATTCCATGTTTACAAGCGAACCAATTACAACCACGTCAACCGAAATACCATCCCCATTTGCATTCGATCACTTTCGCAATTTTAGCTATGTTGCCGACATATCCGTATACTCCTGATATCATCTTATCCTGCATATTTCTCCTCCTTTATTGCATTGACATAGACGCATATATACAGTAGATTGTTGTTCTTTTTCTATATCTTTAAGCATGATACCAAAAGTTATCTTTTTAATACATTCAATATTGATATTACATGAGAAACTGTTCCATCAAGGGAAAAAAGTAGTTGAGCGATGATTGTTCCCGAATCCCCTTTTCCCAAAGTAAGGGATCACGCGGTTTTAAGTTTACAAAGAGGGCGGAAATTGGACAATGACCTCGGCATTGGTCCAGGCTGTCAATTCACACATCTTCCTTTCTCTCTTTCTTTTCTCACACACACACACACTTGCACATAAACCATACGTAACCCTCCACTATGACCACGCTCTCTTCGAATCGATTCGAAGCCTTGATGGGTGGTGCTCGTGAAGAAACAGACCCACTTGGTAATACCAAGACCATCAAACAAGAGATTCCTCGTTCTAAACGTGACGTTGCTCGAAAGTTGCATACTCGCGTCGCTAGCAAGTATTGTTATGTTGATATATCAGTCATTTTATCTAACGCCACTCCTAGTATCACCACCTTCTCGACGGGGACGTGATCGTGCTACTGATGGTACCACCCATGTTGCTGAACCAGCTGGTGGCCTGGTATCAACCGGTAATATGCTTGATCATCCAAAAGGAGGAAATTCTACCTTGCGACCTACTCGTGGGCGTCAATTTGACCGACATAGTGGTACAGGTATCCAGTAAGTATATAGGATCACTGATGTTTTGTATTTATTGACCCAGTGGTATTTTTTGATAGAGACAATATGAAGAAAATCAATCAAGGATGGGGAAGAGCTGGTGCTGCAGAAAGAGATGCGTATGTGTCACCAATACGATTTTTACATTTTTACTTAATCATACTATAGCGAGAATGACACTTTATCTCCTGATGATCCAGCAGCTGAAGGTGTAGCTATTGGCACTGGGTCTGGTACATCAACACCTGTTGAATCCAACTACAAGACACTCGATGAATACCTGGCCACGCAACCTGGATTAGATGATCGTTACAAACTTCCTGAAGCGCGTCAAGCGAATGAAGGTGTGGATCCATCGCAATTGAAAAATGCAGTTGTGCTTGAACGCCAAGAAGAGGATGTTTATTTTAGTGGCAAGGTAAAAGTAGTAATAGACACGGTTCATCTGCTGATGTCACGTGTCATTGTGTAAGAGCGTGTGAGACTTATTCAAATGATTAGGAATCTATGGGTAAACACAAGAACAAGAACAAGAAGGAAAAGGTGTATCTGGAAATTGATCAGCAACAACGCACAGGTAGCGGTCGACGGGGTAATGGTACACGATCAAGCCGTGGTAAGCCTGTCGACATTGATATCAGCATTACGGATCCTAGTGCGTTCCCCACGCTTGGTGCATAATATAATGCGTCATCATCTTTTCGCATAGTAGCAATGTCTGTGTTCAATAAATCACATTATGTGAGCATTGTTTATCCGCTGATACAAGGTTGCATGATTACTATTATCCTATTAAACTAGACTACACACATTCATTACCATCGCAAGAAATGGGTTGGGCACTAGTGCAATAATGTGAAAAAAGAATGGGTTAGTTACTCAAGTTCATTCATTTGTGTCCCATGTTCAACTTGCCTCGTAACCGCTTGGATTCTTTTCCAGGTAGAGCTATATTGTCCGTGGTTATTATCCATTTCCAAGATATGGATCACCATCACATACCTGATGATATTCTTCTGCATCATAAAAGCGAACCGCTGGGACGATTTGAGTGACAATCTTCTTATCCTTGTAATGTTCCTCTTGGACTTGTTGTGTCACCTTTTCGGCTACTTGTTTTTGTTCTGGCGAATGGTAAAAGATGGCAGAACGATATTGTGTACCGACGTCGGGACCTTGATAATTGAGCATGCTTGCATCATGCATTCGATAAAAGAATTCGACCAGTGTCGCATACGATACACGCTTGGGATCAAATGTCACCTCCAATGCTTCTGCATGATTTGTATTCCCAGAGCAAACCTTGATAGAAAAAAAAACTCCCATTTGAATATTTCATAAACATCCAATGATTATGCCTTACTTGACGATACGTTGGATCATCCACTTCGCCACCTGTATATCCTACTCGAGTAGTAATACCATCCTTGCCAAAGTGCTTCTTGTATAAATGTTCAACTCCCCTTGATGACAAATTCATAATGAGCACACACATTCACACACGCGTCCTTCTGAACCATGGCGGGGTCAATGACGTACCAAAAGCAGCCAGCAGCAAATGTCGCTTTTTCGGTCATTGCTATTGTAGAAGAATAAGGTCGAGCCAAGTGAGAAGCAAGTCGAAACGTCCGAGAAAGCATGGGTTACAATGCAAGAGATGAAATCTGGCTTTGGAGCCCACGCGCAACAAACTCAAGCCAATCATGTCTTGTCAACCCAGATGATGTGATTTGTATGTTGCACATTTCATGAAATGATTTCCATGGTACTTTTTGCTTATAGTGTGATTGATACAAGTTATCCTTTGCACACTAGTTCATAGAGAGATCCTTATTGTAATGTCTATTCAGTAGTAACACAAAGAGAAATATCATTATCTGAGGAGGAATGCTGTTACCATTGTAGATAATGGTGATAATGACAGGGTCAAGCATCACTGGGAAGTGATTATTTGATATCGGTATGAATGCGATGATATGAATAAAGAAGGCTGCTCAAGTGGGTAATTATTGACATTGGTGATGTGTTGCACAAATGGATGATGTGATTGTTTCGGGTAGCTTTGGTTTTTAGTGCACAAGCGTTCAATGATAAAGAAGCCATTCGTTACGACCAGAACAATGAATTATACTCGGATGCATACACATCCATGTTTGGATTCATCATCCATGACTGACAGAGAAAAGTAATGGTTGAATGCATGGAGTGGCTACACACACACATGAGAAAGAGTTGTTATGATCTACTCATGTTGTTCATGCCAGAATACATGCATACAGTGACGAGATAACAATACAGCAGTATATGTGTATGCTATGGTAATGAAACACAAGAGGGAATTTGATTTAGCATACTGGCATTTCTTTATCATAGTGAAGGGCAAGTGGGTATACAAAGGAATGCTATCTACTTTTATGATAAAGAGCAAGTGGGGATGTATTATTATCATTATTATTATCATTTGCTTTTTAAGTATTTTTGTCCGCGTCGACAACCAGAACTGCCGGTAAACACAACACTCCAACAGAACGGAGTCTCATCTTTCCTTAAAGGAGCTGGGGGAACCGCTTCACGCATTACACCCTCAACTGCAGATGGGGAACCGCTTAACGCTTTACACCCTCACCTGAGGAAAGGAACTCACATGCACCAAACTAAAAGTAAGGCACACACTCCACTCCTGCAACAGTGACATAAAGCCATGCTACGACCCAAGGTTCATCAATGAAAAACGACCAGCGCATCATCAACTACATTCAGGCGGAGGGGTATAAGAAAGGGAAAAAAACCTGCCTTGACACGCAGCAAAGCTTAGGGAAAAAAAACCCTCTCTCTGGCAGCCACATGGACTGACTTCAATCGCTTGTTCTAATAACAATAGGTTTGATGAGTACATAAGATCATAAGAATAATAAATGAATAGAAACTTACCGGGCAAGAGAAAGAAGCATACTGCGCAGCTATGGAAAATGGGGCTCTTTTAAAACGAAGAGAGAACGCGCAAATTTTTTTCACTCCCAGCGCGATTTTTTTTTCTCGAGCGTTCTTGCCCAATTTCCTTTTATGTCCAGTAGCGTGAACCGTGTAGCGCGTCAGCGCGTTTTATAACCTATTCACAGTTAAAAAATGTCGTTTCTTTTCACACAAGTGAGCAAGTAGAATGGAAAGTGCAATTATGTTTCCATGACAATCATGCAACTTTGTAACACGAAACTATCATGCCGACAGCAGCTAACAGCGACGCCATGTACTACTGCACCTGCCATATGTGTATACATTGATCCATTACTTTTTGACGAGCTGATATGATCCAAACAAGGTACATTTATTTCTTGTTTCATTTGAATATGATATCATATCTTTAAAATTAAACTCGTGGCATGGCACATTCAAATATGTATATTCATGAGTGAGAAGCAACATGGTTATCCCAACAAGTTTAATTCAGCGACGAATATTGCAAAACCACCGCCACCAGCTTGAATGCTCTCTATTCGAATGGCAAGCAACTTTGTCCGAAAACGATCCACAAACGCTCCAACACGCACCGATGCTAAGCGACAGCAATGCTGGGGTACCATGAGTGGAATTGGAAACAGTCGCTTGATGCATCGCCAACTTGCAATCGGCAGTAACAGTTATATTCAACACTGGAGAAAGCACCACTTGTTAGACAACACCCCATGGACCATCGTAGTGTACAAATGGTTATTATTGATCATGGGCTTTATATCCAAGAATCTGAAAAGTGAGTTTTTTTAACAAGTCAATGAAAACGAGACAATTGACCGTGATTTTTCAAAGGTTTCGATTGCAGTACTGTAAACTATGGGGATCACTCTTTCTCTTGGACATGAACGCTATGAATCTTATATGCAAAGAATGGGTACGTGTATTCATCACGTTTGGATGGTATTGCATTGTTCATTGACAATGGTATGTAAAACAGGGAATACAAGACAAATGTTTTTGGCATCCATCACACTTAAAAACCATTCAATCCCAGCAAAGTGGTGCATCCCGGAAAGGCCCAATGTGGATATGAAAGAAATTTATGAGCTTCAAGTATCACTCAAGGAGCATATCAAGGATTTTCTCAAAGATCAATCGCTTTTCCCTCGAGAGCTTATCTTCATTTCGCGCAACATGAATATTATTCGCGCCAACAACAAGTCAATTGGCAGTCCTGTGAACCGTATCAATGTGATGGCACAATGGGCTCTTTATGGTCTGGCAAGGAGTAAACAGGATATTGATTACACCGAGATACCCATTCGACCACGCATCGAGGACTATGCTCGCACTACATGGAATCTGTGTCGCTTTGAAAGTACTTTATTTGCCATGACAATGAATCTTATTGGCTTCTGAAAATTCGAGATAGCATCAGCAAAACTCTCTTTGGGACAGATGGTCAAGGATTTGAAGCTGTACTGGATCAAAAGCTCAAGGATCAGGTAAATATCTTCTACACATCAGCTACCACTATTGGGTCTTAACATCTATATTTTTTTATCTAGCTTCAACAACAATTCGGTATCACGATTGACGAATCCATTTTCGATGCACAGAGTAATACGAACCGCCTTGGATGGTTGTAACAAGTTTATGGATACATTTGTAGAACCTTTAGAGTAGAGCACTTTTAGAATAATATGAATAGCAGTATGTCTGCATATATATCCGATGCACCATTTGTGAAGTAACTGATGTGGGCTGCATGGTGGTGAGTGATTGAGCATTAGTGATAATGGATGCAATTGATCATGGTAGTGTGGGATTGCCGGTATTACTGACAAAACAACGTGTTCTTGATCTTGTATGATATATCATATCATGTTCTGAATCTGAGAATCTGAGATGCTGTAGGAGTGATTGTTCGTTGTTTTTGTCGTATTCTGAGGATTAATCCCAATATGATCATTCACACTCACCATTATTGCATCATCACACATATAATAGTACGCGTAGTCATCCAAAATAAACCTTTGTCTTTATCTCTATTGAGTCTCACGGACACAACTGTTACCAGTTCCTCTGCACACACACACACACAAAACACACTATCAAATATCACAGTTTTCAAGAAGATTGAATGATAGTCATTATGCTCAAAGCATTCAGGATACATGCAATTTCCCGTCTAACCAAAATAATGACATCCGCCTGCATGGATCAACAATGAATACTAGGGAGATGTTGTTCGCTTGCATGAATCAACAAAGAATATATCTTGATCAGCAACATTGCCCCTGTTTGAATGCAAACATTCATGGATATTCTTATGACCAGTTCCTTTATTGGCAATGGCTGACTTATCAGTTGCTGATGCTGCAGCTCCTTGTACATATTCTAAGTAGCATTTCCCACCCCCAACGCCCAATGCCCATGCACATAAAAGCAACGTTGTTGTCATAAATCTTAGTCCAGATTTCGTTCGCCTATCTGATTGCACATATCATCAAGAGCTTGTTATTTGGTAAGTATCAAAATGAACTTTATGTGAGCTATTCACATTCATATATATTCACATCTATGTAGTGCTTCATTGCTTTATTACTTGATGCGCTCATCGTTGCCTTATGCGTCTGATCCCATTCTCTGATGGATCCTTTGTGGTATGTGTGATTATTGCTTGTCATCCTCCCTTTTGTCCGTTATATTGATTTTTTCTATTAGTAATTCGCCTCCTAAAATCTCTCTCCGTAGCAATACCTCTACAGGGAAAAGGCAGCATCAATCTGATGAGAAGTCAATAATCACGAAGAGATATACTTTGATTCCTCGGTGGGCATAAGGACATTGCTATTACTGGCTAACGCAGCAATGGATTTTACTGCTAAATCATAGCTAACAAAGGCTCGTATGCGTTTATCCAACAACTTACAACCATACGAGTCCTACCAATCCCACCAAATCTCGCCAACGCAGAAACGGATACCTTCCGCGACAAGAAAATATCGCATATGAAACATTTAACATATGCCGCGTCAAGGTATCCAGTCTAAGAGTTCGATTGCGATTCGTCATCAATGGCCAACAGGTATATATTCCTGATGGAATAGCCATCCACAGCAGTATCGCCAATGGTGTTCGGTTTATCGACTATGGTCCCATGCGAACCAAAATGCCCTTGTCATCCGTGACGAATTCGGAAATATCCTACCGAATGCATAACGGCCTTCTATCATTTGGGACCACCGTCTCTTGCGGAAGGCACCAACCATATGCTTGTTACATTCCAACGAACGGTGGAAGAACATGGGCAGCAGCTGCGGCAAGGTATCTGTCGTGTCCATGAATGATCACGTATACCCATCATCCACACGCAGCTCGTGTATGGTTATATCTTAGGTTACTAGCCAATTGTAGTGCCTCGTCCTCTTTCTAATAAACGGCACCCTTACCGAGGATCACTTACTCTTCACAGTCTCCATTACTACATACACACAATACATATCACCATACACGCCTCAGTATTCTCAATCAATTGGCTTTGGATCAAGCATTTACATATGAACGGACCCTGGATCTATATGTGCAATGAAGTATACCAAGGTCGGGCACATGGGGAAAGTTGAATAGGGGATACGCAACTCAATTTGACTGAAACTCAGAGTCATTCATAATGCTTTTTCTTCTTTGACACTAGTGAGCACACAACGTTCCCACATCCAAGCCCTTCCTCCTGATAGCCTTATAAACGTTTTGCGATTCTATGCTTGGAAGCACTTGACATTGTATACATTATCGCGGGGTCTCCTCAGCACAGACACTAAAGCGCATAAGGATTTATCAACGGTGTTCCTTGACAGCTAACTGTATTGAATAAATCATGGATTATATACTGTAAGACAATGAAGGGAAGGTTTAGGAACGTGATTGATACATGTTTCATGGTGATGGTGGATTGGTTTGCTACATGACGCTGACATGGATTATTGGAGATGGTACTTCTTTGCTGATATATAGCTAGTCATTATACGCATCATAGCTAGCCAATATATTCCATTACATTACATTTACTATTGTGAATATCAATCATGATTCGAATGACTTGTTGATTATCAGGAAAGCTTAAACACAGAGAAAGGAGATCGGTCCAACAATGACATATGGTATTGCTCAAGTGCATGTACCACAACAACAATGAACTAGGAGTGGGGAAAGAGATAAGCTAAAGAAAACATGCCTGCAGTTGACGATATCAGTTTATATGCACACTGGTATCCGGTACCCAAATCACATTACAGCAAAGTATAGTGTGTCGTCTAAAGAATGAATGGAAGCCAATGTAACTTACACTCATGCAGCATATGTGAATAATCAATTTGACAACTCACATGATCGAAAATACATATTGAAAAGACCCAACTAGTTGAAGTTTTGTCATAATATCTTGAACGCATTAATTTATTGTGCTTAAAAGTACTGTAGTCGTCGATGATGCTTATGCATCGGTGGAAGAACAGGTTAGATAGTACTGTGATGATATGATTGATTGATTGCACAAATGGATGACTGTGTAGATGAATTATATTACTCACTGTCAAGATGCATGGCCCACGATGACGACCCCTGCATAAAAAGAGCTACTATAGCTTGGGATGCATAGTTCTTTCTTGATTGCACGGTATTATACTTTAATATGTGAAGTAGTTTAAGCGTCATATATTTATACATTATAAAGGACGAACATTAAAGAGAACTATTCTAGGTGCTACACTCGAATGGGTCGTACTTGTTCGGTCTGATAAAAGGACACAAAAGCATCCCATGCCCACAGTGGCCGACCCATCCATAAGAGTGTATAGCGTCAACAACTGCTCCTACAACCTGCCACTACTTGCAATACATGATTCCCAATCTACCCAGTCACCGATAACAGTCTCACTTCCAATGGCTAAGGCAGTAATCCTCAAATGCAAATGATAGGGCCTAGATAGGGCAGACCACACTGTCGCACATAAATCATGCTGCCAACAGTACTTTACAATAAAGAAAGCAAAGCACCATCCCATTATACCCGTAGCATATAAATTATTCACCATATCAGTAGTTGCTGCCACCAAGCGACCTTTCTGGTTGGCGTCAGAGACACATCATGCATCACAAATAGCGTAGGCACAAATAATCCAGGCCTTGACCAAAGAGTACACACGAAGATATTGGCTTGTCGAGGAAACATCCAGGGCATCCATACTGGTACTTGAAGATTGATATCCGAAAGGAAGAAGATTGCTATGGCAATAATGTCGACACCTTTTGCTGATAGCTGTTTCCCAGAGCATTGAAATGGCATCTGGTATTCACAGCCATAAGATCCGATATCTTGATGTCACCAAATCGCTTTCTTATTGCAGAAAAATCTATCCAAAGGCCCAAAGTTGGTCGTCGTTTTTCGCGGTACCAAAGGGATCCATGATAATACCAGCCATGAGCTCCACAGAATATATGTACACCCCAATGATAAGTTGCTCGATTGTTGCACGGTTCAACTAGAAAAGATACACGTTGATCAGCAAACATAGTTTCATATCAGCTGGATAATACTTATCTTTGATGTTAAGGGATTGATCGAACATGCTGTGGCAATAGCACGCGATGCTTGCATTGTTTCATCTAAAGAATATAGTCAAATGCATTAGAATGATACTTGAATCTCAATGATCACAAGGGATCTAAAATGAGTTGCATACCATTATACGCCATTGGATCCATTAGAACAATACTTGTATCGCCAGTGAAATAACAAGTGATAGAAAGGAATGCCAAATGTACCAATCCATA
>PTRB01000037.1:102639-189253 GCA_025094155.1 Lichtheimia hyalospora FSU 10163
ATAGTAATGAAGGGCAAGTGGGTAATTTGTGCTTTAGTACATAAGGGAAAGCTATCTATATTATGATAAAGAGCAAGTGGGGATGTATTATTATCATTAAGTATTTTTGTCCGCGTCGACAACCAGAACTGCCGGTAAACACAACATTCCAACAGAACGGAGTCTCATCTTTCCTTTAAGGGAGCTGGGGGACCCGCTTCACGCATTACACCCTCAACTGCAGATGGGGAACCGCTTAACGCTTTACACCCTCACCTGAGGAAAGGAACTCACATGCACCAAACTAAAAGTAAGGCACACACTCCACTCCTGCAACAGTGACATAAAGCCATGCTACGACCCAAGGTTCATCAATGAAAACGACCAGCGCATCATCAACTACATTCAGGCGGAGGGGTATAAGAAAGGGAAAAAACCTGCTTTGACACGCAGCAAAGCTTAGGAAAAAAAACCCTCTCTCTGGCAGCCACATGGGCTGACTTCAATCACTTGTTCTAATAGCAATAGGTTTGATGAGTACATAAGATCATAAGAAGAATAACTGAATAGAAACTTACCGGGCAAGAGAAAGAAGCATACTGCGCAGCTATGGAAAACGGGGTTCTTTTAAAACCTGGAGGGAACGCGCAAATTTTTTTCAGTCCCAGCGCGATTTTTTTTCTCAAGCGTTCTTGCCCAATTTCCATTTATGGCCAGTTGCGTGAACCGTGTAGCGCGTGAACGCGTTTTGTAACCAATTGACAGTTAAAAAATGTCGTTTCTTTTCACACAAGTGAGCAAGTAGAATGGAAAGTACAATTATATATCCATGACGATCATGCAACTTTGTAACACGAAACTATCATGCCGACAGCAGCTAGCAGCGACGCCATGTACTACTGCACCTGCCATATGCGTATACGTTGATCCATTACTTTTTGACGAGCTGATATGATCCAAACAAGGTACATTTATTTTTTGTTTCATAGAATCTGAATTTGATATCACATCTTAATATTAAACTCATGGCACTGCACATTCAAATATGTATATTCATGAGAAGCAACATGGTTATCCCAACAAGTTTAATTCAGCGACGAATTTTGCGAAACCACCGCCAACAGCTTGAATGCTCCCTATTCAATTGGCAAGCCACATTGTCTGAAAACGAGCGCTCCAACACGCACCGATGCTAAGCGACAGCAATGCTGGGTACCATGAGTGGATTTGGAAACAGTCGCTTGATGCATCACCAACTTGCAATCGGCAGTAACAGTTATATCAACACTGGAGAAAGCACCACCAACAGCATACAATCAATAGGTGTATCATGGATGATATTATAAGAATGACACCCATACCAGTAGCCGACCGCGTTCGTAGAGTTGGATCAAGTATTGGCACTATCAACTATGAAAACAATCATGTCGTTCAGCATGCAAGAAACCAGGTCTAATAATTTCATTGTGTTGGATCATACTTCAATCCCGGCAAAGCGATGCATCTCGGAAAGGCCGATGTGGATATGAAAGATATTTATGAGCTTCAAGTATCACTCAAGGAGCATATCAAGGATTTCCTCGCTTTTCCCTCGAGAGCAGATCTTCATTTCGCGCGACATGAATATTGTTCGCGTCAACAACAAGTCAATTGGCAGTCCAGTAAACCGTATGAATGTGATGGCGCTATGAGCTCTTTATGGTTTGGCAACGAGTAAACAAGATATTGACTACACCGAGATACCCATTCGACAACGCATCGAGGACTATGCTCGCACTACGTGGAATGTGTGTCGCTTTGAAAGTACTTTATTTGCCATGACAATGAGTTTTTGGCTTGGGACATATGGTCAAGGATTTGAAGCTATACTGGAGCAAAAGCTCAAGTATCAGGTAAATATCTTCTACACATCAGCTACCACTATTGGGTTTTAACATTTATATTTTTATCTAGCTTCAACAGCAATTCGGTATCACAATTGACGAATCCATTTTCGATGCATAGAGCAATACGAACCGCCTTGGATGGTTGTAACAAGTTTATGGATACATTTGTAGAACCTTTAGAGTAGAGCACTTTTAGAATAATAGGAATAGCAGTATGTCTGCATGTATATCCAACGCACCATTTGTGAAGTAACTGATGTGGGTTGCATGGTGATGGGTGATTGAGCACTAGTGATAGTGGATGCCAATGATCGTGGTAGTGTGGGATTGTCGGTATCACTGACAAAACATTCTTGTGAGCATACAGCACACTGCAATAGCAGCCATTGAATGTGAATGCAGCTTTGATTCCATGTTGTCTTCCGAAGTTGGGCATACAAGTTGATTTCACAGCACACTGTTCTTAATCATCAGCAAATCCTTTCACCCGTATTCACCTCATATTCATTAATCGCTTGCTTGTTTGTATCAGCTTGAACAATGTTCTTGGTGGTGGTACGAATACGGGATGGCTCAGTGTTTGCTCATATATGGCAGCTTTCTTTGTGTTCAGCGCCTGCGATTGGCGTTTTGCATGACACAAAACCTAGAGAACCTTCCCAACATGACTTTAAAATCCTTTCTCTTCCACTTTCTCAACATGACTCACGACAGGGATGAACACACCAACGTTCCTTACAAAGGTATGCAGTTGCATAACATCCTATTATATATGAATGATATCCAACGGTTGCTTCTTTAGATCAGTATAAGTTCAGGGAATGTCACGGATGACCATATCAAGCAGCATTTTGAAAAAGGGCTTAGTGCTCTCTTAGCCGATCCACATTTTTTGCTACTCTATGTGCCAGAAAATAGAGCCAAAATGTAAGTCATACGACCTGCTACGGATTCATACCATCAGAAACGTATCGAAAAAATGATCAACGAAGCGAAAGGCATTCCATCCTTTTACTATGCATTGTCACACCTTTGGAAAATCACTGAAAACGAGCGACACTTGTGGGAGGAAATTGGTGAATACGTGGATGACCTAGATGGAAAACCTGCAGCACCTGTTTCCATGCGAGCTGAAAAACGCGATACACTGCTCGGATTGCTTAAAGATCATCCTGACAGCTATTGGTGGATTGACGTGTTGTGTGCACGTAGTGATACACCATTAGATATTATGGGTGATATTTACTCCTGTTGCCTTGAATGCATTGCCATGATCGACTGTGAGTTTAATCTGCTATCAAGGCTTCATACAGAGAAGAATATGAGAAAGGATATTTTTGATAAGGATTTTATGATTGCGTGGAAGAACAGCAAATCAAGTTCAGATTTTCTCTTGCATTGCAAACAGACTTATGAAAAATACTCTGAACTGGTCGAAGACTTGTGCGCATTCCAACAAAGTGAATGGTGTAACCGAGTGTGGACCTGGCAAGAGATGGCTTTACCTTTTGGCGTAGTGCGTTTTATGGCGGAAACAGACATTGAGCGACTTGAAAGCAATACCATAACTATGGACGATCTATTGAACAGCTTCAAAAACGCAGCGGACATCATTCTATATATGGAACATAAAAATGAACGTAGGTGGTATTCCAATATTAACGAACACTACTAATATATTGACCAATAGATAATCCTGCGATTCAAGTTCTTTTGTTCTACTGGTTCTTGGAGGTATCCTCTTCTAGAGCTTTCAGAAAAAGTGGTGGCGTGATGGCGCCTGCATATGAAGTATTTTCCATGTTTATTTCATTGCAAGGATCTACTAGACGTTGCATGGATCCTGTTGATTATGTCTATGGTGTGCTTGGCATCTTGCAGCTCAAAATTCCAAGGATGGCCGACCCGAAAAAAGTTTGGCAGTGTTTCTTGACTGAGCTTGATGATTACATGGATATGGCGGGTTTTAAGAACAGAGAAATCCAGCGGCCCAACGGCTCTAAAGTAAAGATTATTGGAATCAGAAAATATGCATACGAAACCGATTTGACGACAGCTGAATGCATGGGCGATGTATTCAGATATATTTTGGATCTCGAACCTGTAAAATAAAAGTTGACGACTAGTGGCAAGGATAAAGAACGGTGTTGTTTCATGATGTGACCATAGTCGGTGCTTTGCATGCATTTATTAGAGTAAGGCTGGTGTGAATGTGGATCACATGCACAGGAAATCAAATCGTGTAGCATGCAATCTAGGTCAAAGTGGCACTCTTGCAGATTAGATGATACGCGTTACCGAGTGTGGCCAGCTTATAAAATGAAGTCAATTACTAAGTCTGATACTTGGTAATAAGGGTTCACCAATAACTATGTAAAGTGTCCAAGTGATTCATACAGAGACCATGTTAGGGGAGGGGACCATTATATAGCATTTCATTGTTGAGTGAAATTCCTTGGGCTTGGCTATTTGCACCCATCTTGTTAAAACCAAGTTGACACACCCTGACAATGACATATTTCATTATGATGGGAATATGCGTATCAAAAAAAACTAGTGATAGATAATTAGAGAAAATATTGTGATAGGAGATGGATATCATTGTTCGGTGATCGGCATTACCATTTGATCCTATGCCACTTGCAGATTCATGCATGGACAATCACATACATTCTTTGCTAAAGCATCCCATCCAATCCATCCAATCCATCAAACCATGTAGTTTCTTTGTGCACGCAATCACTCCCACGCAATCGACATATAAAAGGATGCTGTCATTCATCACTATGGTCCCACATTTCTTCCCTCCATTATGATTTCTTAGTTGCATACTCAAGTTTTGGTGCGCATCATAGTGAATATTGATGGATCCTATGCTTTAAATTTGACACATGTATCGATCATCTTTGTGGGAAATTTAAGACTTTATTGTTATCCTACTCTCATTGCCATTATCGTCAACATTGTGATATTTCTTGTAAGGAGGTAAAAACTTGCGTTCGATGAATCACATCGTCATTATATATTGCATTTCTTTCAATCTAGCTTCCTTTAGTGAGATCTCTATCAATGGTTGGCATTGACAATATGGGAAACCGTCTCAGGGTGAACTTGACTTGGTTCAAAAACCAAAGCTTTATCTTTATGTTCCAGCTTGCCTTGATATTCGAGGAAGATGCGCTCTCAATCTTGGGTGCACATAATGACACTGTCGAACACTTCACATGTACGCTCTTTGTAAGTTCATCTATAATGCAACAATATACCGATATGTGTATGTGCTATAGAATTATGTTGTGGAGTTTAACAAAAATACAATGTGTCAATCAAGAAAGCTAGTGGAGTGATTTCTATACACGCCCCTATTTCAACCACGCCTTCTTGCATACATAAACTTTATATCAAGCGGCAAGTAAAGATTTCCTAAGTTATTATGAATAATATATCCTCAACCTGTGCAACTTTGTGTACTCGTCAACAGTGGTAGAGACTTTCAACGAGCCAGTTTCACCAGATGTAGCAAGACTTTCAAATCATCGCACTGATTTTTCCTCAAGACAAGCCGATAAGGGAGCAGATATCACAGAATGGCTAAATCAGGTCATGCACTCAGCAATGAATTGGATGCGATAATTGAAAATCACATACGACCACGTAACATGGCATGTGTTGTCACCAAAAATCGACTTGACATTCCACACACAATCATCATTTCGACACTATGATAGCAATGTGACATGGTCGCAAGTTTATGATTCATGGCACCAAGAAGACCAACAACAAGCTCATACATTATCACGCAGCCGAATGCACGGTTCCTTTATCAAATGGTCGACCTGTTTAAAGTAATCTTGTCATTGATGAAGGTTTGTATCACAGCTCCCCATGCTTTAAATGGATCATAGTTTATAAGGTATGCGATTAATAGCATGGAATCAATCAATGCATGATATACTGGTGAAGACTACGTTACACATGTTCCTGGATTGCGGTGTCGATGCGTTACCGTAGCCACTGAATGGTGCTTGATGACAAAAAAATGTAGCCTTGACTTGGGTGGCAGCGCCAAGAATTCAAATACAACATATGAAATAAATACAAGTAGAAGATTCATATAAAATTATTCTTGTGAGCATAAAGCATACTGCAATAGCAGCTATTGAATGTGAATGCAGGTTTAGATTCCATGTGTTACCAAGTTCGGATACACCACATCGATAAGCTCGGAAGACATGTCGTTACCTTCCGAAGTTTGGGCATACAAGCTTTCACAACATATTGTTCTTCCCCACCACCAGATCCTTTCATCCATATAACATGATATTGGTCAATCAGTTGCATGTTTGCATCAGCTTGAATAATGTTCTCGATGGATTATGAATAAGGGATAGTTCGGTATTTGCTCAAGTATGGCAGCTTTCTTTGTGTTCAGGGGCTGGGTTTGGCGCTTTTGCATGAGATGAAACGTAGAGAACATTCTCAAATCACATCCTTTCTCTTCCAGTTTTCCAACATGACTTTAAAATCCTTTCTCTTACAGTTTTTCAACAAGACTGACGACACGGATGAACACAACAACGTTCCTTACAAAGTATGCAGATGCATAACATCCTATTGCATATATGAATGATATCCAACGGTTTCTTTTGTAGATCAGTATAAGTTCAGAGAATGTCACAGATGACCATGTCAGGCAGCATTTTGAAAAAGGACTTAGTGCTCTCTTGGTCGATCCATACTTTTTGCTACTCTATGTGCCAGAAAATGGAGCCAAAATGCAAGTCATACGACCTGCTACGGATTCATACCATCAGAAACGTATCGAAAAAATGATCAACGAAGCGAAAGGCATTCCATCCTTTTACTATGCATTGTCACATCTTTGGAAAATCACTGAAAACGAGCGACACTTGTGGGAAGAAATCGGTGAATACGTGGATGACCTAGATGGAGAACCTTCAGCACCTGTTTCCATGCGACGTGAAAAACGTGAGACACTGCTCGGATTGCTTAAAGACCATCCTGACAGCTATTGGTGGATTGACGTGTTGTGTGCACGTAGTGATACGCCATTGGATATTATGGGTGATATTTACTCCTGTTGCCTTGAATGCATTGCCATGATCGACTGTGAGCCTAATCTGCTATCAAGGCTTCACACTGAGAAGAATATGAGAAAGGAAATTTTTGATCAGGATTATACCAAAGCGTTGAGTAATAGCAGATCAAGTCCAGATTATATCTTGCATGGCAAGCAGCTTTACGAAAAATACTCTCAACTGGTCGAAGACTTGTTTGCATTCCAACAAAGTGAATGGTGGAAGCGAGTGTGGACCTGGCAAGAGATGGCTCTACCTTTTGGCGTAGTGCGTCTTATGGCGGAAACAGACATTGAGCGACTTCAAAGCAATACAATAGCTATAGATGATCTATTGAACAGTTGCAAAAACGCAGCGGACATCATTCTATATATGAAACATAAAAATGAACGTAGGTGGTATGCAATTATTAACGAAAATTACTAATATATTGACCAATAGGAGAGGTACTTTACTGGATGCAGGAGATATTCTATGCTAGAGTTTTCAAAAAACATGGTGTCGAGAGGACGCCTGTATATCAATTCTGCTACCTGATTGGTTCCTTGTCAGATTCTCCTAGACGTTGCATGGATCCTGTTGATTATGTCTATGGTGTACTTGGCATGTTACAGATCAAAATCCCAAGGATGATCGACCCGAAAAAGGTTTGGCAGCGTTTCTTGTCTGAGCTTGATGATTACATGGATATGGCGGGTTTTAAGAACAAGGTTGTCCAGGAACCCGACGGCTCTCTATCAAAGATCATTGGAATCCGCAAAGATGCACACGAAATCGATTTAACGATAGTTAAATGTATGGGCGATATATACCGCTATATTTTGCGTGTGGAAAAAGATGTAGAATAAAAGTTGAAGATTACTGGCAAGGATAAAGAAGGGTGTTATTTCATGATCTGATCATAGTGAGTGCTCTGCATGCATTTATCAAAGTAAGGCTGGTGTGAATTTGGATCACATGCACAAGACATTAAGTCGTGTATTGCGATCTAGGTCAACGTGGCGCTCTTGCAGATTAGTTGGTACGCATAAGCAAATGTGACCAGCTTATAAAATGAAGCCAATTACTTAGTCTGCTATATGGAAATAAGGGTTCACCAACAAGTATGTGAAGTGTTGAAATATTCACGCCATGAATCATGTGAGCGGGTTATCATAGAGCATTGTCGAATGAAAATCATTGATCTTGGGTATTTGCTCCCCACATAGTTGAGACCCAAGTTGACACACTTTGAAAATGGCATGCCTCTTTGTGATGGAAATGTGCTCATTTGAGACAACAATCGGTAGATGACTGGAGCAAATATCGTGATAGGAAATGAATATCATTGTTCGTTGATGAACATTGGCATCTGATCCCTAATTGGTTATGGCTATTGCTAATTCATGCATAAACCAATCACCTAGATTCTTTGGTAAAGTACTAGATCCAGTGCACTCAGTTATGCAATTAAATCATGCAGTTTTCTTTGTGAATACGAACACCATTATACTCCACAGATTTCTTTCCTCTATTATCACTTGATTGTATACTCAAGCTTTGATGGGTTTAATGGTGCACATTGGTCCGGTGCATTAAAGTTGACATACCTATTGATCGTTTTTGCGATCCTTTTTAGCATTTCATTATTATCCTTCTCTCATTCGTCGCTGTCAATGTGATATCTCTGTGATGATGAGGTAAACCATACATTTGATTATGACATACTCATATATGTGTCGTGTTTCTTTCAATGTAGCTTCCTCCCGTGATACTGTATGCACAGTTTACATTGACAAAGTCGGGACGTATCTCAGATTTGGATCGACATGGTGATTAGAGATAGTGCAAACAGCAAAACCGTATTTTTATGTTTCAACATGCTTTGGGATCCAAAAGAAGATGTACGGTATCATGTTACCTAGGCAACAGCAAATTTAAGCATTTACAATAATACCAGCACATAATGATCAGTACGCATGCTTCCTGATAATGTTCAAATCGATTAAGATCTTTACAATGTGGATCTGCACAACAAAATAAGCCAATTCAATATGGTCCGTCACAGTAAATGTGCATCTTGATCTTGGTAGCATTCAGTGGATTAGCTTTACAAATATGAATGAATGCATCATCACCCACACTGCTTAGCAAGAACGGCTGTCAAAGGACTTGAAGTAGCGCATCAATGAAATTCACGCAAAGTACAACCTATAATGTCATTGCCAACGTAGCCTCCTTGTTAATCCGTACGCAATAGATGACATTCTTTGCAGCACATGTTTATAAATATGGAAGCACTCTTTGTTTTCACTCTTCTTCTTCCCTATCTTTACATCCCATCTCTTTGTGATCAAAGGTGTGCGTATATTACATGCCCATCAGCTATACTATATCATTTACTTTTGCCATGTATCTAGTATATCTTCCAATGACGATAACATTATCTCAAATATGATCATCCTTCACTACTCACGGTGTGAAAGTGTTGACAACAATGAACCTTTACGACGCTGATGTAGCTTTTTTTGCGCTCATCCTTTGAATTGGTTCGTACCAGTGGATTGATCTTTCCGATTTTTACACACAAGCAAGCTTCCACAACTTTTCTCCCATCGCCATCAAAGATATACCAAAAGGTATTCAATCAAATGCATGACCATCAATGATATTCACTTTTCTTTAGTTTCACTCAAATGACCATCTTGCTCTTGGAGGATATCATCGTTTGGGGAGCATCTTTGCGATTTGAATGCCAGGCACGTGTTTATCATGCATGACGACAAGATTCGACTTTGTGAATTTCCTTGGTGCGCTACTTCCAAGTCCTACTTCTCTCACCGACACACGTACATAATGAACAATCCCAATGCACCCAATCAGCCCAATCAGAACGCTCACAAGTACTTTCAACCACACATGGCGCACAATGCAAAGCAGTTACAGTTCATTCGATCGTGTTTTGCAGCGATAGCCGGATCAGCAGCAGGCATTCTTGGATTAACGAATTGGCATGGCTTTTTGTTTTACGCACTCTCTTGGACTATTCTTGCCAGTTTGTTGTTGCTCATCAAGTGCCAAAGTCAACCAGGGCTTTACTTTATTCATGGTTGGCGTGAACTTGTCGTGGATGGTGCTTTGAATGGTCTCTTATCATATATCTTATTCCATACCTTCTTATACGGTCTAGTGCACTTGTATCAATGATAATAAACTCATCCCCCTTTATGCTTTATCCATGCATACCCTATACAAACATTCGATTCTTCAAAGTATCATGATTATAGAATAGATGATTCATCCAATTAGCGTGTGACGCGAGAATAAAGACGTGTTTGACATGACATGCTGTGTCGACATCCTTGAATGCTTATCAAGCAATTGGCGTACATGTTACATAAGATGATGATGGGGGGCTCGAGTCATGCAAGTTCTGGAGACCTTGGTCATCATGGTTGCTGCATGAGTCAACACGCACATCTCCCAAATCAAGTATCGAACCTTATCTTTCTGGCACGTACTCCCTCTATAACAACTGGTGAATTATCTAACGATCTTTTGCAATCAGGGAGAACGATGCGGTACCCACGTGTGTCCATCAAATCTCCCACACATCTTTTAATATTCTTAATTCCGTTACATGATAATGATGGTGGTGGGAAACTAGTAGGGTGATAAAGAGGAAGAAGAATAAGCGTGTGTGTGTGTGTGCGTTTCTGCAATGAATTCATTCGTACTGTAAATAGCGGGAAAATTCAAAAAAGTCAAATGACAGTGTTTATGCATCTAAAAGACGATGATCCACCTTTGTTATTTTCCTTGTCTGTGTTATGGACCGCCACTCATCCCCAATCACTGTCGATCCAAAAGCTTTTTTAGCTTTTTGACTTTGCCAAAGATGGGTATGCACCACATCGACATTTTCAACCTAACGCCACATAAACACCCAAGCACGATTCCCATACTCTCCACATATCAGTTTCTCATCGGCCCGAGTTTGACAACCGTCATATCACATAGTAAAGGCGTAATCCATTCTTTTGGGTACATCATGCACAGCATTATACAATGTGGAGCTATACTGTACAAGGTGGCACACAAAAAAGCTCGCTTGGCATGTGTAATGAACTTGATTTCATTGCCAGTTCTACTACTAGATCTTTTTAGAGATAGGGATATCAAATGTAAAAACGAGATATCGATCCATGATAACCGTAACCTTGTACCTATGCTTCACCCCATCTTGAGCTTGACAATGAATTATCCGGGTAGCACCGTAATGGGTTCTGGACTCAATTACATATATATATATAATCTATTATCTATATCCACTTGGATGACCGGCTACTGCCTAAAGAAACCATGTCTTTGTTTCACATTGATCCTCTCTCTTCTATCTCATCATCACACAACAACCGTATCACTCTTGTTTCTCTTTCTATCGCTCTCTCTTGGCCATATCCGTAGTACAGAGGTGACAATAGCATCATCACCACACATTTCTAGTAGCAAAGGGCATGGACCTGATAAAGTATATTCCGATCTTGTGTCCTAGAATCGATCCTTAAGAAATGTGGTGAAAAAATGTGGCGGAGTTGACTGTGTCAGAAGAGCCAAATGATCCCATCACTTGTAAAAAGGAACAGCTTAAACCAAGTATTCGGGCATTTTCATTATTTGACGGGTCGGCATGCATCCATCATTTTACATGTGATGAATTCGTGCAGCTACCAGCGAGAGATATGAACGCTTTGGTTACAAGGGGAAATAAAACGTGGCCCATAAGCGTTACACTTGGGACCGTGTGAGAAAAAGGCAAAGAGCAAAAATGAAAGGACAACGGATTTGGCTATGAAAGGATAATGCGTGATGGAGTAAGTTTATAGTAGAGCACGTGTGTAAGCAGATGTTGGTAGCGAACACAAGTATTGACAAAGTTTTTATCTAGTGTGGAGCTTAATAAAGAGCTTTGGCCCCCCACACACTCGCAAATGGAATGGGGGAACGAGGGATTCGATGGAAATGATAGGTTGCTCTTGAATGCAGATGGGAATCAAGTACACTTTAACGTTTTACCCCAATACGAAAAGACAAATAAAGAAGATGCATCTTTAACACTACCACAGCTTTCCCTCTAAAAGATATTCAAAAGTTACAAACATCTTTCCAAAGAAGGGTAGCACAGATTGGCCAAAAAAAAAAATCGGGTTCCCCTGCGATCAGACCAACATGTTTTGCTTGTCCGCCCGCGCATCTACTACACACGGACATGTAACATCCGCACGAAACGCACGTCCATGCTATCAACAAGATCATCCTTGGTACTCAACATGAGTTTATTAACACATAATGTTACCAAAATACACACATCCACGGAATCAAGGAGAAAATATTTGTGTCAAGATGGTGTGTGTGTATATGTGCTTCCGCCATCTTACTTGAGATTTGTAACCCCGTTCACTGATAACATCCTTACTCTCTTTCTCGCTACTTCCCTCCAATGGTAATTATAGATACCCGTCACTTTTTTTTGTTTCCATCGCTCATTCGCATATAAACGTCGGCCATGATCTTGATTCCAATCAACCATACCCCTTCTTTCATTCTCTCTTTTTCACTTTATCTGCTTTTCGCATGAATCATCCACTCCCACATTCTTCATCATTGTCTAGCACTGGGATGGCATCCATGTGCCATGTATTTGGAGACAATCAGAATATCATGCCGAGCAGTGCCTTGTTTATCCCAGACTTTGGCAAAGCACCCAGTTCGCTGGTTAATGCTTCGATGCATGAGAATAACAACAACACTAGCGCGTATACGAATACCACCACATCACCTTTATCATCCTCATCATGCCCAAGAGATGATATTTCAACACCTGCGTGTGGGTCGCCAGTATCGCAGTATGACGACAACAACGAAGAATCTCAACAGGCTATGATCTCGTGGGCAAGTGGCAACGACAACAATCATGCTATCGCTGTTTCATCACGGCATTCTTCTTTTTCTCTTGTAATGCACAATTTCTATTGATTGCCGTATAACCGTATGGTGGGCATTTACTAAGCTATGGTGCCGTTCTTTTTTTTTATTTTCTGCTTTTGGCATGCAGGATCATCCATATCAGTCGACTTCATCTTCTAATGTTCCTTTATCCGGCAACGTGGGTTTGTACTCTACTCCATACTCATTCCACAATAACAAAAGGTATATCATCATGGTCTTGTTTTATTTTTCTGCACTGTGCTTATTCTATGTGTGTGGTCAATAGTCTATCGTCACCATTACTCGGTGGAACACAAGTACAACCCGCTAGCGATGGGTAAGACAAGCAAACCAATCCATGCCTTTTATATTATTGTTGTTAATGCGTTTATAGGTTACAGATTCGAGTCGTGGGTGCTCCAGACAAATCGCGAGTGGAAACTCAAGCTCGTTTATGTATTCAATTGCTTACGAGCAACGGTACCAAAGTATCCAATTGGTCTTATCTTAAGCTTCCTGAACGATTACTTTCTCGATCTCGCTTAAAGCGTGCCATTCAACAGCAACAACAGCAACGTGTATCCACGACAACACCACCATCATCACCTGAAGGTGTCAATGGGATTTTATTATCAGACGATTCCCAAGTACTACATTTAGATGCTCGAGTAATATGTGCCACCCAGCGTGAACAACCAGTGTACGTTTGTCGTGCTTGTATTCAACGTGAACGTAAACGAGCCGAACGATCGAAAACAGGGAACAATCACAACTCTCGACGATTGCTTGACATTCCAGAACAAGATCGCATCTTGCTCTTCAACTGTGGTCCCATGGTAAATTTCACTTCTGGTGATGCTATTTTACCGACACGCATAGCTTGTTATTGTCGCCACCATAACGAAAAGGTTGGCTTCAAGTAAGTAGAATTGCACGTGTTGCATGCATAATTGCTGACTGAGAGATGGTTATGATAGGATTGAATTTACTATGCGGGATCACAAAGGGAACGTGATTGCTACGGGTATTTCACCGCCGATCCTTATCACAGATGATCACAAGAGTACTCGTCAGAAGAAAGGAAACGCATCGACCACTTTACAGCCACAAAGGAAACGTACCAGATCATCTTGTATGGATGACCTCCCTTTAAGCAAGTCACCACGTTTACAACAACAACAACATCCTACATCAACACCTCCACTCACTTCATCTCGTCCTGGTTCATTATCTCCTTTACCCTTACTTGCTGATTCACAGTTATTACATTCAGCAGCATCTTCAGCATTACCCACACCTTGTGATGAACGTCGTCTTTCATCACTCTTTGATCCAAGTTGCTGTAATGATAATCCATCCACCATGTTATCTTCTACACAGCCACATTCACTCGAACATCCCATACCCCCTACTCCCACAGCAACAGCTATAGTACCCTCCTCTTACATATCACCCAGCCTTCTTCATCATCAACAACAATCCACTAGGCCTAGTCCCCAACTGGATCGATTAGTACCTGCTCATGGTCCCACTTATGGGGGAAGTGAAGTGACCATTCTTGGCTCTGGATTCTACCGTGGTATCACATGCCTTTTTGGTGAACATGCTGCGACCACCATTTATTGGAACTCGAACACACTCGTTTGCATTCTCCCACCAGCCGTTCAACCTGGACCTGTTGTCGTATCTTTTAAAGAACATTCAGTGGTGCTCGATCGATCTTCCAATGCCATCACACCATCCCACTCGGATACCAACAAACAAGTGCCTATCTTTACCTATCAAGATACAAATGACAATGCACTTTTTGAACTAGCACTTCAAGTAGTGGGTCTCAAATCAACAGGAAAACTACAAGACGCTAAAAAGATCGCCATGCAAATTGTGCAACAAGCAGGTGATCCTATCTTTTTGACATCATCATCATCCTCATCCCATTCGCATATTTGAAATTTCCTTATGATCCTTCTTCAAGTACAACATTCATCATCATTATCATCATCATGTTTCTTTCATTTGCCTGTTTCCACATTCGTTTTTCAAAAATATACTCTTTGTTTCTTTTTGTATGTTCTTTCATTGCATTAAGCCAACTATTGTCACCACACACCATACCCTTTGAATAAAGATAAGCGAGAGAGAGAGAAAAAAACGCATATAATCACATCATTCTCTGTGTATCCATGCACAAGGACGAGGGGCCAGTGCACCCAGAATCTCGGGCTTACACAAAGGACGAAAATTCGGTTACACAACGGGGCCCTCGTTTCTCCAAACGATAACTTCCAAAACAGGCCTTTGACTATTATAAATTGACCCTTGGGACTAAAATAGAGCGAATTATGTATCGGAAAGACTCTTTGTGGAATCCAATGCCGACAAGAAAAACATGCTATGAGAATGGGCCAATTTGTACCACCTAATGTGCACAAGCCATTTCTTTGTCTCGCTCACATAAAAGTTCATTCTGAAAGACAATCACTCAAAGGAAAGAAACAATGAAACTGGTTGATTATATTGGCACAATTCTAAAATTGGTTTGGTGTGTGTGTGTGTGTGTGGGAGGATACAAAGGTGGGTAATGAATAAAGAAAACATGAATTATGCATAGCCAACAGATAAATCATTGAGAGCCACACAAACAGCAGCCTTGTGGTGTCCATTATATTGTCGAATCGTCTCACCTTGTGCGAGTTCCCATAGTCGTGCGACGTGATCCGAAGATGCTACAAATATGCATGGTCAATGAATCCATTTCGAAAAATGTAAACAAAGAATGCTTACCAGTGACAACATAAGCTGAATCGGCTGAGAAGGCACAATCCCAAACCCATCGTTGATGGCCGGTCAATGTCATTTGCAGCTTAAAGTTCTGCTCCGTATTCCATATCTTGACTGTTTTATCCGCTGAACAAGTTGCCAATAATCTAATAGTATCCGAATGGTTTCAATACCAGCATTGTGTGTGAATGTGTGTGTGTATCACGTACTTTGTATCCGGGCTCAGGACACATCGCAAAATGTAGTCATTGTGTGCAGAGAACTTGGTGACGGGAGCAATTTCAGCACAATCCGATGAAGTATTTGTCATACGCCATACATAGACATTGCCCTTTTTTTCATGTCAATCCAATGGTGTCGTGCTTTGACCTTGTCATCACTTACTTTGTTGTTGGCTGCTATCATCATGGAACCATCGGAAGCAACACTGACTGAACGCATCGGAACACCTTCTTCAGGTACCTATAATTGCCATCCATCATTAACCATCCAAATATAACCTCCTTTTTTTCTCACAAACGTACCAATTCATGCGTACAAGCATGCGCCGCCAGATCCCATATCTTGACACTTCCATTTTGATCGCAAGTGACCAATTCGCCTTGATTAGCATGCATGACAGCATCATTGATAGGTGCACCATTGCTAAAGTTTCTTGTCAACACTGGATTATTGCCTGATCTACAAATACACGACATTGTTATAGAGATGGTTTGATATCCAATGCAATCACCTTACCGAGTATCCCAAATCTTGAGTTGACCATCTTCACTTGCCGTAAACATCCAACGTCCTTCACCATGGAAACCGGTTGCTGTGATATTGCCAGTATGGTCTCCAAAGACAACAAACTAGAAACGGAGATCATTACCATCCCCCCATATTTCATGCAATGACGTTCAACACTTACTGGATTCTCGTTGGGACTATTCACATCGTATAATCTTACAGAGTGATTGCCTAATACAAACTTTAGCACACGTGTGTGTATATCGGCGCTAAAGTGGTTTGCTCACCTGCAGCCGCCAATGTCGTCTTGTCAGGAGAAATGCATAACCGATTGACTTGCTGTTCCCTCCAAAAGTACATGTAAGTGTGATTGCGATCCATGCCAAAGGAGCTGATCCTACCGAATCGGGGTGTTTGATAGTACGCGAACAAATGCCACTTAATGCTTCCCAGAAACGAATGGTGTTGTCGTAACCTGCTGTAACAAGGATGACCGAGTGGCTGTCGTTTTGTAATGGGGGTTGTTGCTGCTGTTGCTGTTGTTGTTGTTGCTGTTGTAATTGAGCATAGTATTCTTGTTGTCCTTGTTGCTGATCATAGTGGTGGACATTGGAATTATTGCCACCGTTGGCCATGTCGTGTGCTGTAGTGGAAAGAGAGTGCAGGAGAAAAGGTGTTACATTGGGTGCTTCCCTCCTCTCCCCCCTTTGGACCTTGGAAACCCATCAGTTTCATATCCTTCCATGATAGCTTATATTGTACTCTCCCTTTCTAATAGATATAGCAATGTGTCTTTATTATGCGGAAGCATTAATATAAATCGTGTTTTAAGTTATAAATCAATCTGATCTTCTATGATCCTCAGGGATCCGTGGTTTCTATTCACATTGCATGATATCATTCACTTGTAGAAATCGGATTATCATGTTGTTTTTTAATGAAAGAAACCATATGCTTGGAATGAAGATGATGATATAAGGTTACTGTTGTTCTTGCTGTTGCTGCTGTTGCTTGAGCCGTTCAAGTCGTGCCCGGTTACGCTTCAACAGGATGCGATTGACGTTTTCCTTTTCGATATCAGCCATCTCATGCCAGTTATTAATTCGACTGAGTGAACCATCTTCGTTAACCACTATGGAATAGACTTTAGTTTCTCGTACAAATAAAAGAATCGAGAACCCATCTTGAGATCTTACCCACTGGACCTAATTCTTTCAATTTGTACGTGTCATTGACATCGACTTTGACCGTTTCTTCAGCTGTAGCTGGAAGTGCAAGGAAGGGTTTCTGATGGCTACTGCTGTTGGTCGACATGGCACGCAATCGCAAAGTGAAGGTTCTGGAAATACGACCGAGAAACATCATGTCCCGCCCCACTGTCCCATCCGCATGTATTTATAAGGTGTCACAAAGCAAGAGTTGGATGCATGAAAAACTAGTTAGGTGGATGGTTTATTGCTATCAGCTTCTTCATCAACTTGTATACTTTCTAGTATAGGCAACACGCTTTCCCATATAGATACACCCTATCCTACCTCTTTAGTATTTGCATCATCAACACGTTTACAATAATAATACAAACCTTTTCATAAAATGTGACATGTGAATCAGCGTATGCTTTGAGACCTTGTTTCAATTCATCGGTTTTGGCTCTTTGGAAGACATCGTATTCTTTGATGACTTGATTGGAGAATGCATTCGAAACGTCGTTACTGCGAGATACTTCGGCTTCCAACTAAACCATGCGTTAACACATACATGTTCTTTCTTTCTTTATCTCACATATCCCATCTTACCTCTTTGACTTTACGATCGAGCCTTGCCAACTTTTCTCGTCGTGATACTTGCATATTCACACCTCTCACTTCATTGAGCTTGTCTGTGACCATTTCAGAAATATTCAATCCGCCATTGATATGTCGTCCAGGATGCAATGTCCTTTCACGTTCTTGAATGGTTCGATGGAGAAATGCTGAGAGTTCTTCGAAATCAACTTGTTTTTGATCCCTTGCCCGTAAAACCGCCTATTAAGATATATCAATATCCCCATCTTGTACCTAGTTCCATCTTGATACTTTACCTTTGCAGAATTACAATATGCCAATAGTTCATGGATATCATTGAGAAAGAGGAGATCTTCCTTGTGACTCTATTATAATACAATGCGTCATTATACCCCAATATAAAAAACACATGTCATTGTCCACTTACCATTTCAGACATTGCCTTGACATAGTTCAAGACTGCTTCCGAGAACCCATGGAGTTGTTGTGATATACCCGTCTCTAAACCCGCCAATCCTTGTATACTCGTGCCAAAACTGTGATAATCTTGCTGAAGATCTTGAGAATAAACAAATGAATAGGATACCGAGACCATGTTGTACAACAAAACATACCAGTTTGTCGTTTGCTAATGCGAGAATATAATCTTTCCACTGTATTGAGATTATCTTCCAACTTGTCAATTGTGTCCTTCATTTCAACAAAGCGTTCATCGGGTTTTTTAATCTTGGTGAATGCGTTGAGTAACGTGTCACTCAATGACTCGAATACAGAAGTGGTAGGTGGTACGTGTTGCATGTGCTTGTCATTTCTCTAAAGTAGACTGATAAGTGACAAGCGAAATCATCCTCCTATTGACACTTACAAAGTCGCCTGATTCAAGGAATACACGACAGTATTGAGATTGTTGAAGTTCAGGATGTCTTGCTATCCGATCTAAAAACCATTGCAATCTAATCTTCCTATTAGCTCCATTTCCTCCTTTGCCTTCTCATCCAACCTACCCTACTCTACGCCTTTCAACGAAATCAGATGCAAATCGATCGCCTTTGATATATTCTAAAGATATTCTGTATTACGATCGAATCTAGTCTCTTTTCCATGTGCTTACCGAGTCGATGTTTCTCTGGTAATGGCGGTACAATGCAAGCAGGAAATTCCAAAGTGAGAGCATTATGCAGCCATACGAAATCCTGAAATCTCCGCCGCACTGGTCGAGGATGAGATGAAGCAAACGTTTCCACGGCGGTCTATTCACATCATCATCATGAGTTGGGACGCATTCAAATAAGGGATGTTCATGTTATGTCAAAGTACCTTGGTCGTAACAAGATAACTGATATAGGCACCTTGGGGTCCTTCTACATGTTTCTGTGGATCCGTCACTTGGATAGTCATCTCTTTTGCATGATAAGGAAGTTTATCGTCGTTCTGTGGTGGAGTTGGAATACTAAATGATCGTGGAGTGTTGGTGTCATCATGGAGAGATTCAGCCGATCCGTTGGTTGGCATGACAGGTGTTGTGGTGGATGGGGGTGGTGGTGGCGAGTAATAGTGATTGGCACTTTGTGGTGAACTCTGTTGTTCAAAGCAAGAGAAATTACAAGCATGAGAAGAGTGAGTGTCTATAAGTTGTGTATAAGCTACCTCTTGAGTAAAGGTCTTGGCGTCGTAGGAGTTACTCAGTGCTGTAAGTGGGTCCTGAGCTTCAGCGAGAGGTGTATAAACGTCCGTGGTTGCATGTACATTCCATTCAACATTCTCATAGTCGTCATTCATTGCGGAGGGTAAAACTGAAAGGGAAAAGGAAAAAGAGTGAAGTAGAAAAGAGGAGGAGGAGGAGGAGAAGGAGTAATGGTTGATTACTGTTGTGCAGTCAGTCACGAGAACACACACACATATATATACACACACCACCCAACACTTTATTATTCCCTTTCATGATATCATCATTATCCAAGTCATTATCGTAATTGATTACATGCTCTCTTTCATATTGTTTCTTTACATGGCGGTTTGCCTTTATCTCAATTCAATTGATTCGACGTGAGACATATGTGCATGATTGTTTCATAGGCATGTGTGATACAAAGTACGGTCACCCAGATGCACATTGATTGCTTTAACCCAGTATTTCTTATCTCGTCGATTTTTGCCCCGTAAAATATGAATCGAATGAATGGAATGAACCGTTCAAAGCTTCAAATAACCATCCCCAGGATTACAGGATAGTCATTGATTTTTCCCTCTGGAAACAAGTTTAATTCATGCCGACTCACACTTTATTCAATTCATGCACCATATGCATACCCAAATACAGAAATGTAAATGTTGCCTTATTGAAATGGGTATCTATTAAAGTACAATGATGCCAACATGGCGATATGAAAAGAAAAGAAGTTTGAACAATGCAGATGTATTGTATTAGGAATGGAGTAATTGAATGCTATTATATACAATGATGACTATGACGAAAGTGATAAATCTTGTGCACCATCCCCAGAGATTCTCATAAAGCTGACACCTTCTGCATCATCCACAATGGCCATTAGAAATGTCATTGTATTTCCACTGTTGCGAGTATATCGGATGCGTGGGTAACTGGGTGTGGATGGGGTGGGTAGCTCGTTCAATTCAGTAAATATTTGCTGATACTCTAGCATCGTAGGTACGGCATCTCGTGCACTAGACCCATTGGTTAGATAACCCATGTATATGTAAATGGATGCATGCTTACCCAGTGACAACAATACGAAAATCAGGCACACCAGGATCGCGTTTCTTCCAGTTGGGGTTAGGCTTGTATACATCATAATGGAACTGGGGTTGATGATTCGACTCTAAAGATGTAAATGGCTTGTACCACGGTGTTGAAGGGATAATCCTTAATACAGATAATGCTATAACCATAGTTTCGGTAATAACAATAGTGTCAGTGTCATCATCTTGATAAAAGAATCATCCATCCACTTACGACTATGAAGAGAGCCAAGGGGTCTTGTTCCAAATAAACGAGTCATTACATCTCGAAAGAACTGAACCAGCTTATGAAGAAACGACCCAATGATGGAATGAGAGGGTTGTGTAGGAGAAAGCGCTCTGGGTGGTGATGATTGTGTTCTGCGTACAATATAACCGAGCCTCCGGAGGTAAGCGTAGGTCTACTCCAAGTTAAATCACTCGCCAAAACGGATGTTGTCATGGAGACATACCTGATATTTCTCAAATGAGATCCAACCATCCTCACCACCAAAGACCATGGCATAGTATGACTGCATATCCAACGCATGCCCATCGTCTTGATCCGTCACTTGTAAATGTTGTATACTGACAAGCCAAGCAGCTTCCTCCAAGTATAACGCCACTTGTCCTCCGGCTGCATGTCCCATTACACGTAAATGGATACCTCGTGGTTGGATTAACTTGGTTAGTCCACTGGTTCGTTCATAGATGCCTTTGCTTGTACTCTTGACACTCGCACGTCGTTCTTCTCCCAAAAGTGTAAATAGTGCATGGCGTGATGCATCCAGTGCTTCCTGTTGTTCTGTGGAATTATCGGGTGTGTTATCCTTTTCACGCACATTGCTACATGAGAGAAATACATTAGTGAGAAAAAGAATAGTGATTCAACGACTTGCCGTGATTTCTGGAATAAAGCTGTAAAGTCGCGTTGTTCTTCGTCTTCCGAGTCGCTCATGATAATAAAGCGTGTGTAAAGAGATAGCGCGGAGAACACAAAAGTGAATAGAGATAAGCTTATATTATGGCCAGATCACCATGATTTATTATATAGACACAACAAGAGAATAAACCAAAATGGATGAATCCATATATGTTTTGGGTTCAGGTACAAGAATGAACGCGTCAATAAGGAGGGGATGATGATGTGTAGGTGGGTGTGTGGGGCTACTAAATATAAAAGATTAAGGGCGCTTGATAAGACGATCATTATTGGTGCTCATCACCTTTCTTCCCGCTTTTTCCAAGTTTCACAGCCATGGCTCGACAGTGGCTCCCATTCGCAGCATTGCTGTTATTTGCCATCTATACTCATGCTCAAGACAATCCTGTGGAAGAGGTATCTTGAAAGATATATATATCAGACCACGCTCATGTATTCTGATCCTTGGTTGAAAAACAGATGGCTGATGTCAGTGCACTTGCCCCATCACCGACGGACGATCGACCGGCTGCTCTATTTGATCAGCCAGACGAACAAGACCAAGACTATAAAGAACTTGAAGAATCATTGCTAATATCACTCCTGATGATTATTGTATCTGAAATTGGAGACAAGACCTTCCTGATTGCTGCTATTTTGGCAATGAAGCATTCTCGATTGGTCGTGTTCAGCGCTGCCTTTTTATCTTTGGTGATCATGTCGATCCTTTCTGCACTTCTTGGCCATGTGGTGCCTAATTTGATACCCAAGGCATATACGGATATTCTTGCAGCGTTACTATTTTTATTCTTTGGATTGCGGATGATTTATGAAGCCTATTATATGGATGCTGATGAAGGACAAGAAGAGATGACTGAAGTGGAGGAAGAACTAAAGGAGGCGGAAGATCGGGAACGCGTTTACAAATTGGAAGCTTTAGAGGTCGGAGGCATGGAACCTGAAGAAACTGAACGTCGTATGAGCAAGGCTGAAAAGGCAAAGGAAGGATTAATGAACTTGATGCAACTCATGTTTTCACCTGTCTTTGTTCAAACCTTTGTATTAACATTTCTTGGCGAATGGGGTGATCGATCACAAATCTCGACTATTGCTCTTGCAGCTGCCAATGTAAGAAGACTTTGTGTTTATCGAGGATGAAACACTAACAATCTACTTTTGGTAACAACCATAGAATGTGTATTGGGTTACTGCAGGCGTGATCGTGGGTCACAGTATGTGCACGGGATTAGCAGTGATCGGTGGAAGGATGTTGGCTGCTAAAATTTCAGTACGAACAGGTAAGTTGAACCAGAGTCATTTTAAAATTGGGATCATACTAATACTTCATCTATTAGTAACATTTGCTGGTGCTATTTTATTCCTCGTCTTTGGTGTTTATTACAGCTATCATGCATATCAAGGTCAACTAGAATAATATCCACCCACCACATATTCGGATAACTATTCACACACACACTCTCTCTCTCCATCACACACACACTCACTCACACTCACTCAATCATTGCATCTTTAAAAAGACTTGTTTTCTGTTTTCTTTTCTGTTGTACATTTTCAGGTCACATCTATAAACAAACACATTAATGTAAACCTGTAGTTGACAAGGTTAAGGAAAGAGCCAATCAAAAAGGAGTGAGCAAATGCAAGAATGCAAGAGTGATTATCCCTTTCTAACGCATTCCACTTGATATCAAATGTCATTTCGTTTTCTTTCTTTTCTTTCACTACCATCTTTTTCCCTTCTTCTTCAATAACAACATACTCCAACACCCTTCCGTTCCTTAAAATCCACATTTGCTTGGCTGGCCATGCTCCTTCTGTCATCTGGTTTCCGTATGGATAGCGGTGCCAACACCAGACATTGTCATCATCATCAACAGCACGCTGCTACTTGGACCAACTTTTGGGCAGATGTCACGACTTGGCTCTCTGGAAAGCAGAAAAATAGCAAAAAGAGAACGAGTACCATTATCACAGAGACATGTGGTGGTCAAGAAGGTCTATTATTGAACTCGATGTCAGATTTCCAAAGGACATATTATTCTTTCCCCGAATTCGATGAATACGATGCAGTTCAAGGACAAGAGAATTGGACTTTGGATGTCACACCTGCAGTGTAGATAATAATGATGTATTGGGAATGAACAAGAAGAAAACTTATAGTTTTACACCTAGTGTGGGAGGATGTGTGTGGGGGTAAACTATTTACAAATTGGCAATAACAGCAGCTGTGAACTCTTCGGTAGTGCTATTACCACCAAGATCTTTGGTTCTGACCTATTGTTGCAAAAATGGTTAGATCACCATGTGTGCGTGTATGTGTGTATGTGATAGTATCATTATGGACCTACCTTGCCGGTTTCAATGGTACAATGGACGGCATTAGAAATTCGATCAGCATACTCGTTCAGGTTCAAATGACGTAGCATCATGACAGCGGAAAGGAGCATGGCCGTTGGGTTGGCAACATTCTTGTTTTGTAGTTCCAATCCTACTTGGCGACAGCCCTAATGTATCTTGACGTTAGTAATCGCTTGGGTCACCTGTTGTTCTACTATCTTACCAATTCAAAGAGTGCATATTCACGACCGATAGTGCAGCCAGGAACTAATCCAGGTCCACCAATCAAACCAGCACCCTACAACCATGTGAGTCAACAAGATAATACATTATGGCTTTTCCCTACTCACAATGTTGGATACAATGCTTCCATAGAGATTGGGCATCACCATCACATCGAATTGTTGAGGACGGGACACCAACTGCATAGAAGCTATGGAAAATGGTTAGTCCATGGTTCAAGGGCGGGGTTAAGAATGACTTGCCATTATCAACAATCATATCGTTGCACGTGATCCCATGCAATTCGTACTCTTTGGCCACCTCACGACATGTACGCAAGAAAAGACCATCTGCCAATTTCCTAGCATAGAACCATCCATCAATATAAAATAAATAGAGTACTGTCATACATACATAATGTTGGCTTTGTGGATAATGGTCACCTTTTTGCGATTGTTTTTCAAAGCATAATCAAAAGCAAAGCGAGCAATGCGCTCAGCGCCTGCACGTGTAATGATCTTGAGCGATTCGACCACACCAGGCACTGACTATGTACATGATCCAATTGAATACGTTATTGATGATTGTTTATTTTCTGCCTACCTGATGTTCAAGACCCGAGTATTCACCTTCAGTGTTTTCACGAATGATGGCGAAATCCACGTTTTTCATGCGAGTATCCACACCAGGAATGTTTTTGCACAAGGACAATGATGCATACATGTCGAGATCCTTACGCATGGTAACACCCATGGATTCTGGTTCAGTCAGTGATGTTTGGGTGTAAAGAGGACCCTTGATGCCGATTTTATTACGACGCAAAGATGCAAGTGCTTCTTGTAAAAGCTCATCATTGTCACCTTCCTCATTGTTCACACCGGATAAATTGTATTGCTCGAAATCGACTGGCACATTAAGTGCTTCAAACACCTTTTTCAACGACTCGCTAATATCAGGACCAATACCATCACCGGGAATCAATGTCACTGTATAGCGTCCTGCGTACTTTTTGGGAGAAATCTGCATTCATGGTATGCATTAATCTTACAAGTTGAGCATTGTTGTTTTAATTCCATACACTCTTTTGATCCACATTGGCTGCTACATCAGGGATAAAGGCGCTGGCTTGTGATGCAAATGAACGAAAGGCAGACTATAATAGATGGATAATGAATCGATCTATACATCATGATCCTAAAATGTCGTCGTACTTGTTTATCGATAAAAGACATGGTCAATAGAGAAAGAAATGAGATTGAACAAGAAGAGTAAAAATTTGGTTCGAGATAGCGGTCTCATCCGCTATATGCTTCGGGCAAAACATTTTGGCTGGGAGGAAATGCGTAGCACAGACTTGGACTCCCGCTGGTTTTCGGGATCCACAGTTCATGCATCGTAGCGAATGTAGTGTCATTGGCCATCATGACATATCGGGTATAGGGGGGCCATGATGGTATAAGGTATATACGATGATGTCAAAGATAACGTGTTTTGAAGGGCGATCCTGGTTTGTGAATTGCAAAAAGTAGAAAAAAAACACAATTCCCCACATCCCAATGTGCTGGTGTTGCATAAAGACTACTTTGTTTGGATTGCGACACACATCCATAGTACTACACAATACCAATTTATTCCATTTGCTCTACACCAGCTTGTCATTGTTGGATATTATACACTTGCATGCGCTTAGGCTATACAATGATCCAAGCATCCCATTTAGTTCACACGCACGCACACACAATATCATTCTGATCTTTAATCGATGAAACGGAATAATATCCGGTTGGGAGCCAATGTCATATCTTATCGAATTCCAGGTCTTTCAGAATACTACGTTTTTCCGAGTATGCCCGTGTTTATGCAAAATCAACTCTATAGGTCGAGTCATTGGGAGAATGTAAAGTACATTGAACCATCCGATTTAAACTTTTTGATTTTTAGATGATCACACTCTGACTTTAATCCTGTAAGATACCTTTTGAATTGACTATGGGATGGTTTGGATCATGAAGGGATGTAATACGGAGGTATTCGGATCTTGGGTGGGATCACGGGCATCCCCGACATGGCAACGGTTCTCTTTCACTTGCACATGATAATGTAATCATTTCTACATCCCGACAGCGATAACATATAAAGTGCATGACGTCTATCAAGTTTCATTGCCCCTCATTTACAAAATGAGCATGCTGCATGAATCCAGATCGCTGGCTTGTAATTCTTATTGTTGTTGTCGTCTACTGCAATCATCATGCATGAACCAATTTTGACAGATTGCATGAGTGATACAATGATAAAGTGAGATTAGAGTTATCATTTATACAGATCCATGGATACTGCTTTGATCAATGGTAAATGAAATCTATAACTTTGGGTTTATTTATATAGTGGATCCCATTTATTTGTATACAACAAACACACATTGAATAATAATAATATTCGCATAAACGACGATGCAAATAGGGGGAGTGAATAAGACTCTAGTTGAAGAATGGACAATGGACATGTAACCCAATGCAAGGGTGGTAAATGAAATGTTTGTGTGTGCGTCATGCCGATGGGCCATGACCAATTGATAGATCCATTGGGGTGTGTCATAGATGACACGGTTGTGCGGAAGATGAATTACCGTTCACCGAGCAAGATTTTTTGGTCTCGTTGCCAAGTGCGTTATCTCTTTCTTCCTTTACCATTACCCACATGTCCTTCATTGTCCCTGCCATTTCCAAGAGTGCTGCTCGACGCACTTTGGGTACCACTGCTGCTGTTGCTCTCAAGTCTCACTACTCGACTGGTTCGCGTATCAAGGTTGCTAACCCCGTGGTTGACTTGGACGGTGATGAAATGACTCGTATCATTTGGCAAGATATCAAAGAAAAGCTCATTCTTCCCAATGTCGATGTGGATATCAAATACTATGATCTCGGTATGAAGCACCGTGATGATGTAAGTTACAAGTGGATGTATACATACATCTTGATTTATTCATTGATTTTATCCAGACCGATGATCAAGTGACCATTGATGCTGCCGAAGCCATTAAAAAGTATAATGTTGGTATCAAGTGTGCTACTATTACTCCTGATGAAGCTCGCGTCGAAGGTAAAGGAGTCGTGGGAAACAATGGATGAGAACCCAGCATTGGCTGACGTATGAGCAATATAGAATTTGGATTGAAAAAGATGTGGCGCTCACCCAATGGTACTATTCGTAACATTTTGAATGGTACCGTGTTCCGTGAACCTATCTTGATGAAGAACATTCCTCGTATTGTACCTGGTTGGAAGGAACCCATCATCATTGGTCGTCATGCTTTCGGTGATCAAGTAAGATCAAAAGGAAGAAAGGATAAAAAAAAAGAACAAGTGTCTAACACAAGTGATAGTACCGTGCTACTGACTTTGTTGCTGACAAGGCTGGCAAGTTTGAAATGTCCTTTACACCTGCTGATGGTAGTGCTCCTCAAAAGTGGACTGTGTTTGATTTCCCAGAAAATGGTGGTGTCGGCATGGCCATGTACAACACGGATGATTCTATTAATGGATTTGCTCACAGCTGTTTCCAAATGGCTCTTTCCAAGAAGATGCCTCTTTATCTCAGCACCAAGAATACCATCTTGAAAAAGTACGATGGTCGTTTCAAGGATATCTTCCAAGAGATTTATGACAAGGATTATCGCAAGGAATTTGAAGGTCAAAACTTGTGGTACGAACATCGTTTGATCGACGACATGGTTGCACAAGCTTTGAAATCCAAGGGTGGTTTCGTGTGGGCATGCAAGAACTATGATGGTGATGTTCAATCCGATATCCTTGCTCAAGGTTATGGTTCACTTGGTCTCATGACTTCGGTGCTTGTCACTCCTGATGGCAAGACTTTGGAAGCTGAAGCTGCTCATGGTACTGTCACTCGTCATTATCGTGAACATCAAAAGGTAAATGATACATCATGGTCATTGTTTTATAGAGATTATTAAACAATGGGTTTTTAGGGTAACCCCACTTCGACCAATCCTATTGCTTCCATCTTTGCTTGGTCGCGTGGTTTGTCTCACCGTGCTCGTCTCGATAACAACGAACAACTCGCTGCCTTTAGCCGTAACTTGGAACAAGCATGTATCGGCACTGTAGAAAACAACAACATCATGACCAAGGATTTGGCTCTTGCTATCCATGGCAAGGAGTAAGTTTATATGAATGGTTCTTTGTTGGATAAGAATGACTAATATCTATGATTATAGTATGCGCCCTGAACACTATGTCACCACCGCCGAATTCATGCAGGCAGTGACTGATAGTCTTAACAAGATCCAAGGCAGTGCCTAAGTGATTGAAATCAATATAGATCCCCATTATAACGACTTTATCCTCTCCTCTGTTTTACTATTGTATATTGCATTCTTCCTTTCTTATTGAACAATGACACTCTCTTTGTCGGATGAGATGGTGCGTATGTATGTACTACACGATGAGATATAAAAAGAAAGCCCCGCTTTGAATTCAGGACTAAAGTGGTATACACTTTTTCTTCTTTCTTAATGGCCGTTGACCTGTCTTCCGCATCGTCACGCATCATGTAACTATCTCTATTCATATTTCAACTTACGGGGTATAATAACAATGGGCTGTTTATTTATATAGGCAATTCAACTCGCAACAAGAGGAACTAGAATACTATCGATCGCATGCAGAAAATCTCGAAGCGACTTTACAAGAGACTCGTGCTGCCCTAGACGAATTCCAAGTGTCATCGCGTGAATTGGAAGAGGAACTAGAAAAGGAACTTCAAACAACTGAGAAAGCATATAAGGATTTGAAAGCACGTTGTGAGCACTTCAAGTATGAAGCCGACGATTGGAAGGTAAGCACTTGTGATATTCATTAGATATCTATGTGTGATGTTGATGATCGTCTAGTCCAAATATACTCAAGCCAAACATGAACAAAATATGAGCATGATGCAAATGCAGCGAGAGATTGATATTCTCAGGGCAACCGAAGAAATGTTTCGAAGGAAGATCTTAGAATTGGAGTTAGATAATGATGATCTGGAGCGTACTGAGAGGTAAACAAGTCAATGGGATAATGATATCTTTCTTTATATTGACTTTATATATCAGAGCGGCATCATCATCACTTTCAGATCTAGAAGTCAAGTTGAATAAGGCGATTGAACGGAATGTGATCTTGGGTAAATATATGCATACTACTGGTTTGACGATCCTTATATCTAATTGAAATGATAGAAAACGAGATAGCAGCCAAGGATCAACTTACCGAACAAGTACAACGTTGCAAAGATGAACTTAATGGTAAGGAAGTGAATGTCCAAAACAAAGCAACACGCTAATGCATGCGATAGATGTCAACCATGAGTTATCCGTACTACGTCAAAAAAGCGCCAAACAAAGTGATACCATCCATGAATTGGAAGGAAAACTCCACACATCTGAAAAGAGGTGCAATACATTGGAACAACAAGCAGCACAACAGCAATCTCAACAACAACAAGGAACTTCACGAGCATCCACCCCTGATCGTGGTAGCACTTTATATGATCGACGTACCCGTATACCCCGTACACCCAGTGTGGGTGGCAACATGAATGGTTTGGCTTCCACCAACTCGAATCCTGTCAAAATGGTGCAAGATATGGTTAGCCGTGTTAGGGTAAGTTTGAATTGTATGCAAGATTGGATGATTGGTTAACATGTGATTTCAGAGTTTGGAAGCGAGATTGCAGTCCTGTCGTTCCTTGGTAACGCCATTATTGAACCCACCACCTTCTTACAGCTCCACTATACCATCCTCTGGTAATACACGCGATTCTGGTATCGGTAGTCAACCTGCATCTCCCACATCCAGTATTCGATCCGGTAGTCCAATGCAATTTTCTAATATCAAAGCACGTCGACCATCAGAATATATGCGATCGAGTGAAGATGGTACAGAGTAGTCAACTTTCCAAACATGTAGTTTATTCCATTTCTCTTGTTTTATATATATAATACATTGGATTCTATTGATGTCATGTGTGTGCGTGTGTGTATGATAATGTTCCTGAATGTGTGGAATTGGCTACGTTTACGTCACGCGTAAGAAGATACAAGTCAACCAAGCCCAGCCAACGAACGACCATGTCAAGATAAAACCGCCGCAGGTTGTTTTTAACTCCAAGGCCATAGTATCACTCCCTACTCTACTCCAATGTTGTCCCGGATCGCGCCTGCAACAAAGCGTTCTGTTCAACAGGCTGTCAAGCCCGTTGTTCAGGTAATGCCTACTTTTATACAACTCCCATGTCAACACAACTCACTCAATCGCGACCATGCATATATAGACACGTTTTGCTTCCACCAAGCCTGCTGTCACTCAAGTAGGTGCCTATCATACAGAAAAAGAATACCACTTTATCAACATGTTATCCATATAGAACCCAAAGCAATTTGCAGCTGTCACTGCTGGTATTGTAGGTGCCACGGGTCTTGCGTACATGTATGTCGATAGCGATATCTCTGCCAATATGGCCGATGAAGGTCTTCACCCTCCATCCTATCCTTGGTCTCACAGTGGTCCTTTGAGCACTTATGATCATGCATCGTATGTATTCCGATTTCATATGTTATACACATGATACTCATTCGTTATCAATTAGAATTCGTCGTGGCTATCAAGTGTATCGAGAAGTATGCTCCGCTTGTCATTCACTGGATCGTATCGCTTGGAGAAACTTGATTGGCGTCTCTCATACTGAAGAAGAAGTCAAGGCTATGGCTGAAGAAGTCGAATATGAAGATGGTCCTGATGAAAATGGTGACATGTTTATGCGTCCTGGCAAGGTAGTTCTTGATAGACAATGTAATCATTATGATGATAACAAGAGCATTTTATAGCCTTCCGATTATATGCCTAGACCTTATCCCAACGAGGACGCTGCTCGTGCTGGTAACGCTGGTTCTTTGCCTCCAGATCTTTCCTTGATCACAAAGGCTCGTCATGGTGGTGAGGTAAAGTAGATTTGTAAAAAAGTGAGAGAGGATAAGAAGATGATTAATGGGAGTACTATAGGATTATGTCTTTTCCCTCTTGACTGGTTATATGGATCCTCCTGGTGGTGTTGAAGTGCGTGAAGGCATGAACTACAATCCTTATTTCCCTGGTGGTGCTATTGCCATGGCTCGTGTCTTGTTTGACGAAGTGGTTGAATATGAAGATGGTACACCTGCTACTACTTCACAATTGGCCAAGGATGTTTCCACCTTTTTGGCATGGGCTGCTGAACCTGAGCATGATGAACGTAAAAAGATGGGCATGAAGGCAACTATTATTCTCTCCGGTCTTACTTTGTTGTCGCTCTGGTTGAAGCGTTTCAAATGGTCCCCTATCAAGTCGAGAAAGATTGTGTACAAGTAAGTATTTATCCGCAACACATTCACCTATTCTTACTCACCATATTGTGCATTAGCCCTCCCAAGTAAACTATACAAGAATGACATATATACAATAAAAAAAAGAGCAAAGCAATCATCATTCTTGTCATGTTGTATAAGCAATTTGTGCTGCTACTCAAATAAGCAAATGCAGGAACCGGCATTAAAAAAGGCTGTTATTCATTCCCACGACCACCCCGCAAAATGCTACAGTATTATAATTTGGCTTCCCACACCACCCCCACTTGGAACTTATATATAAATCACTCTGTTTATTCCCCCCTATTTCAATTATCCTTTTTCTCATAAACTACACACTATGCAGCAAACCATGGATGAGCCTATAGAAAAACTGATTGATGTTGCCATGTGGAGCAAAGCTGCTGACGACATTACATGGATCAAACGACCACGCGCAGTGATGGAAAAGAGAGTGGGTGCTGATACCGAACATAATCCTTATGTGTGGTTTCCAGGAGGAACGCTCAATACTTGTTACAACTGTGTTGACCGGCAAGACCCAAGCAAAGTAGCTCTCATTTATGATTCACCTGTATCTGGAACAAAGCGACAATACACCTATGGTGATATACGTGATCAAGTTATTCATCTTGCTGGATTGCTGCACTATGATTATGGGGTACGCAAAGGTGACACGGTGTTGATTTATATGCCGATGGTACCCGAAGCTGCGTTTTGTATGCTTGCATGTGCTCGTTTAGGTGCTGTGCACAGTGTTGTGTTTGGTAAGAGTTAAATAATCAAGCAAAACCCATGTGATTGACATGCATGTATAGGTGGATTTGCCCCAAAGGAGTTGACTAAACGTATCCAAGATGCACAACCCAAGGTGTTGGTAACAGCAAGTTGTGGCATTGAACCAACGCGTGTGATTCCTTACAAACGTAAGCAGCATGACCCAACGCAGTGGATAAGGAATAACGCTAATATTTATATTATGCAGCACTGGTGGACGCCGCTTGTGCCATGGCAACACATAAAGTGCCGATCAAGGTGGTACTGCAGCGACCTGGCAAGGTGCAAGCCGACATGGATTATAACAAGGGCGATCGTGATTATCATGCCGAGATGCAACGTGTACGTGATCAAGGTCGTGCTTTTGAAGCATGTGTTGAAGTGGATAGTGAAGATCCATTATATACGTAAGTACAAGGAAAGGGATATAGAGAAATGCATATATACTCAACACAAATTTAGATTATACACAAGTGGCACAACGGGAGTTCCCAAAGGAGTAGTACGATCTAATGGTGGACATGCTGTGGTATTAAAGTGGTCCATGGAATATATTTACAATGTGCGTCCAGGCGATGTGATCTTTACGGCAAGTGATATTGGATGGGCAGTGTCACATAGCTATACCATCTATGGACCTATGATGGCAGGTGTCACTTCAGTTTTTTATGAGGGAAAGCCAGTCAACACACCTGATGCTGGTGCATTTTGGCGCATTATATCCGATTACAAGGTCAATACCATGTTCACTGCACCTACTGCCATCCGTGCTATTCGTCGTGAAGATCCAGATGCACTATGCTCGAAGCGTTATAATCTTAGTCATCTCAATGCCTTGTTCCTTGCAGGTGAACGCAGTGATCCTGAAACTTTACGATGGTGCAAGCAAGTACTCTCTCATGCACACGTGATTGATCATTACTGGACAACAGAGCTTGGATCACCAGTAACAGCTAGTTGTGTGGGTGCAGCTCGTGATAGCAATACATCTGTGCCTATCAAGTGGGGAGCAGCAGGAAAACAAGTCCCTGGATCCATCATTCGCGTCCTTGATGAAGACACACATCAAGAAGTTCATACACCCAATCATTTCGGTGATATTGTTCTCAAGCTTCCTTTACCTCCTGCCGCATTTCCATCCTTGTGGAAAAACCAAGATGGATACAAAAAGAGCTATTTCACACGTTTCCCTGGATACTTTGATACTGGTGATGCTGGCATCATTGATGAGGAAGGGTATGTTTCAATGTAAAATTTAATTATTTGGATAATAACCACAAGAACATGTAGATTTGTGCATATCATGGCAAGAACCGATGACATTATCAATATAGCAGGACATCGTTTATCAACTGGTAAGAGAAGGGTATAATAAGGGAGAAAAATACTATAGTGTCTCATCATCATGACAGGGTCTATTGAACAAATTATCAATGCGAATGAAGCCGTGGTCGAGTGTTGCGTGGTGCCACTACCGGATAAGCTTAAAGGACATGTGCCACTTGCAGCTGTTGTTCTTAAACCAGGAAACGACTATGACAAGGAAAAGATTACACGGGACCTTGTAGCTGCTACTCGCCGAGATCTCGGTGCCATTGCCTGTTTTGAACGAGCCATCTATGTCCAACGTTTACCCAAGACGCGAAGTGGAAAGACATTACGTCGTTGTATTCGTGATATGGTGGACGGTAAACCTGTACGTGTTCCTGCAACCATTGAAGACGAGTCAGTTTTGCCAGAAATTGAAGCCATCTTGCGACAAAACGGTTTGATGGGATCACCACCTGCCAAGCTCTAAATACCCAAATCACACCAATTATAGACATCCTTTGGATCAACCATTACAATGCTTTATAAATTCTGCAAGCGTAAGCTGAAACCGTTTTGTTTCTATTGTATACATATCCATATGAGTGGCGCGGGGAAAGTAGGCGATGGTACGATGATGGGGATTGGCAGCATTATATAGTGTTTGCATATGTTCAGAGGGGACAATCTCATCTTTGCTGGATGATAAAAAGAGTACTGGGGTGGTACGAATATCTTGAATGCGTTTGAGACTAGGCCAATGATTCCATAAGCAATAACGAGCAATAAGTGGATAGGGAGTGTAACGAGGATACATGGCTTGCACCATATCAAGGATGCTAGTATAAGTGTTCTCCACAATCAATCCGGTTACAGTGTTTCCTTTGCCCTCTTTTTCCAATTGGCTGACAAGATCAATCGCTACAGCACCACCCAAACTATGGCCATAGATGTAAATGGGTCGATTCAATCCTTCATTGTGTTGTTGTTGCACATGATGAAATATACTGCGTGCATCGACCCGTATTCCCTTCTCAGTAGCTCTTCCATTACTGCTTCCAAAGCCACGATAGCAAATACCAACGATCGTCAATGATGGCTCAGCTGATAGTATTGTCTTGAATAATGGTAATCGATGGTTCATATTGCCTGCATTGCCTTGCAAGTAGATCAAGATGGGTCCACGATCATCTCCATGTTGTTTCTTGACTGTCAAACCACGCAGCTGCTTCCTATCACTTGTCCATACTGTTTCCTCCTTGACATCCAATCCAGATAATGTCTTGTCCAACGTAAGCCGCTCATGTCTCGATCCAGGCGGTATATATCCCAAATAAATAAGCTTGTTTTGAAACAATACGAGCATCATACACTGCAATAAGAGTTCTACATGAGCCAGCGATCAATGACACTTTAATGTTCATGAGCACCTTGTAAAGATAAAGACCAGCAGGTACGCCTGTTACAATGAGCCCTGCTGTAGCCAATGTCGATAGTGAACGTCGTTTCTCACGCCACCTGAACAGTGGTATGCGATGCATCGATCGGTACATGTTGAAACAGAGTCAAAGAAATTCAGATAGTATGGATTGCATAAGAAATTGAATTGGTCCACCGCATAAGCAAACGCGAAATAGAATAATCCTTTATTCTTATGTATTGTGTGGAATCTTGAGAGCTTTCCTAGATAAAATGCGTATGTTGTTTACAAATGATTCGATGGTATCGATATAATGCGATGGTTCTCCTCTGGTCATCTTTGACTTTTCTCTTGCAAGCTGTGCTGGATCCATGATTTCCAATTCAAGTTCATGACGCTTATCCTCCTTATCCTATTGCATATCACTTTGTCATTTCCATGTTATCTCCAGTTGCCATGCCAACCCACTTACCGTTGCCCCTTTGACTTGTGTAAGGTCGAAATGGATACCACCATGCTTGTAAGAAACACGATCCTTGTTCCGTTCAAAGACAGGATTGCCAGTGGGTTTTGGACCTGTAAAGAGAAGGTTGCGTGTGAATAAACTATGAATTAAAACCAAACTACCATCTACTTGCGTGGAATTTCCAGATTGATTGATATTCTATAGTCGAGTGGTTGTGTAGGTGCATGAATGTTGAGATCAGCAACACGTATCTTTTCAATGATGCCATTTTCCACAAGCTATCCAAATGACAATGAGTCACCCTAAAGAAGAATCATAATATGTACCATGGCTACTTGCCTGTCCTGTTTGTTGATTCGTAGTAACACGCCACTTTGTTCGTGAATTGTTATCTGGATGATAAAACCGATCCTTTTCATATGTATGCTTGTAGTGAATTCGCTCTCCCCGATAGCCACGTGCATTCGATTGGGTCACACGCTCATTGAGCATCTCATTGAAATGCTTATGCTGATCTAATGACATGTTGGATTCGAATCGTATTCTACTCTCAAGTCCAGCACCAATCACTAAAATGACAACATCAATATCATCCATGATCGCGTATGGATACGGCATCATTCTACCTGTTTCAGTCAATGCATTCATATTGATCCGTCGTCGAGTTTGCTTATCTATCAGCACGCCCAGCTTGCCTTCGATCTATGCCAATGACAGTAAGTCAACATGCACCCTAGTGTCATGGGTTCAATGGGCACTGACTTCGACATTGTCCTGATCGCAATGGTTTGCAATAAAATCGGCCACATATTGTACAATATCGTCGACTGGTTTGACGCCAAAGATGGTAGTTTCACGTTTCTCGGGTATATAAGGTCGTTTGTTGCTGTTATCATTCCTGTCATCCATTTCCGATGCAGGTCGTTTGCGTGATTCGGTATTATCCATAGTGAACAAGTAAAGGAGAGGAGGGGGCTGAGATACGGGAATTACTTGTCTCGCAGTATCCATCACCCAAAGAATATTCATTGTGGTTGTATCCCTACTGTTATCAACCTCTATATTCACTACTGGCACATTGCAATATAATGTATCATTGACACGATATTCATTGTTCTCCTTTGCGACATGTGAAATCATTGCGTATTTGTTTTTCAAAGATGACCATCAGCATTTGTATTGATCAATAACGTTAATGTGCTTAATTATTAGACAAGAGTGTGATATGTTTTCATTGCTGAGAGTACGCGTCTATGCGTTTATTGTCAAGTTGATGCAAGCTATACGTGAATGTCAATTACATCAAAAGTCAGATATCCCGCATTCGCAGCAATGCTGCTGCTGCTGCCAAGCCAAGCCACTACAGCGCTAGTATAAATGTTGGCCATGGTGAAAATTTATTCTTATATATCCTTTCTCTGGTTTCTTTATATACTCCATCAAGGTAAGAGTAATGTCCTTACTCGTTGTGTGTATGCATATCCGAAGGATGCATAACCTTCTGCTCGAATCACAGTATGTGAGCAAAAAAAAATACTGAATTAATGAGCCTGACGGATATGTAAACACACATGGAGATCCTTTTGTTTACGCATAATTGCTAACGCGCATTTATCTACAGGTCTTCTTATAATATCTTATGATAGAATGCTTAAAGAATAAAATATACGGATTTATAAACTCATGTCATGTCTTGTTGAAATTACATTGTCAACCATATATAGCACACAACCCCATCCCTTTCTAATGACTCAAACGTAACAACACATTCAACAAGGAAAACAATGAATGAATAATGTGTCCAAAGCAACTCTTTTGATGATCATGCAAGAGGAATAAAGAGAGCAACCGAGAAAGGCAACACATTCCGGATTGATGGGTGGACACGAAAAGAGTAGAAATATGAAAGATGGTAAAAAAAAAGAATTCTGAAGAATTAAGAGTGGCACAAAGGAGAGTGAAAGGTTGGGTAGGAGGGGGTGGGGGAGTAAAGAAAAGCTACTACAAGATGAGTTGTCTACAGAACAACGCAGAGCTTGGACTTCTTCTTTCGGTTGACCATAAGAGCTGCTCTAGTGGCATGCTCAAATACTTCACGAACACCTTCACCACTCTTGGCGGAGCACTCGAGATATTTGTAGGCATTGATACGTTGGGACACGCTAGCACCCTATAATTGATATGAATAAAACGAGGTGTTGTGATGGATCATGATGTATATTACCTCTTCAAATGAGACGGGGCGTTGGGAGTTCTTTCTGAGCTCCTCAATTGTCGCAGGATCATTTCGCAAATCCTTCTTACATCCGACAAGCAAGATCGGCAAGCCTTGGCAGAAATGGACTACTTCAGAGATCCACTATCAAATGACCCATATGTTTAGTATTCATGACATTGATCCATGGATAATAAAACATACCTTTTCTTGGACATTTTCCAAAGAATCAGGCGAATCAACAGCGAAACAAATCAAGATGACATGAGAATCGGGATAAGACAAGGGACGAAGGCGATCATAATCCTCTTGGCCTAAATAGAATTATTATAACCAAACCCATCATTCATGAAATCAATGCATCCCACATACCAGCAGTATCCCACAAAGCCAACTCGACATGTTTGCCATCCACCTCGACATCAGCAACGTAGTTTTCAAAGACGGTAGGGACATAAAACTAGATATAAAAATGTTGGAAATAGTATCAAAGAAACACATGGAAAGCGCGCAACTTACCTCAGGGAAAGTGCCCTTGGAGAAGACGATCAACAGACAGGTTTTGCCACAGGCACCATCGCCAACAATGACAAGCTTCCTTCTGATTTCGGACATTCTAAGGCAAGAACAGGGTGTTGCATGAGTATTCAGATGAAACAAGCTCGGTGTGCAAGCGTAATGAGTGACATTCTACCTGAAAGGTTGTAACGACTTTATAAAAAGAGAAAAGTGAGTACTATGAACAAGTAGCGGATAAAGAGGAAGAACAAGTGAAAGAAAGTGGAAAAAGCACCCAACGGAGCATCAACCAAAGGCACACACACACTACTACTCAAAGAAGGCTTTCTCTCATCTCTCCTGTTCTCCATTTCCGCCATCCCCCACATGGATGCCCCTCGTCCTTGCTTCACCCTTAATGGAATAACCGTCATTCAACCACGCTTTGCTTATAACGTTGCCATCCCCAACCACTCCCACACTTTCCATAGTCCATGGTGCCCATCTCGTCATTGTTGTGTTCATATAAACTCAAGTGGAGTAATAATAAAAAATGACAGTGAATAACGTATACACTTTACCTTGGAGGAAAGACGTCGATGCAAGGATGAATAGGTTGCTCTCCGAATACCATCATCAATTTTCACGAAAACCGGATGGGGTGGCGCAGCATTAATGCATTGTACATTTTGATGAAGCAATGCGCTGGTTGCACATTCAATGAAAATCATCATTGTTCATAAATCATGTTGTCTCTTTATTCTATTGATATGCGTATCCATGGATACTTTGATACAGTGGGCATGCCAACCGTTGCAATGTTACATTACGCAACCATAATCATCGGAGACAGCCGCTGACAATGTTATGGTGGTACCTGAAATGCTTACTACACATGAAATGCCACGTATATGGATATTGAACACTATGACTACCACTGCCTTTCTTTCATTATATGTTTGGTCTTTATCAAGAGAGCTTTTAATTAAAAAGTACATGTTGGTTAGGTGACTTGGAAATGTTAAATTAAACGATCAAGCTTGCGCAATTTCCTCGCCGTATTGTGTGTAAATCATTGCTGAGAATGCTTGGAGTTCCTTGATATATGCAAATGCCTATCGATCCAACCCAATCGGTTAGTTCTCTCAAGTGACATACAAAACTTTTTGTTGCTTACGTTCAAGTATTCATTGCCAGAGATGGCCAAATGAGCCTGTCGACCGATAGCAGGTAGTAGATTGGCAAGTGTCACTTTTTTAGTTATTTCAGCAACTTGATCGTCATTGATCTCTTGAATACGTTGTCCTGACAGATCCATAGGTCCAGCCCCTGGCAAAAGTGCCTTAGCAAATGCGTGATGATCAAAGATGGCAAAGACTTCATCGAGACATGATCCAAGTACAGCAGTAAAATCAGGACTGTAAACGAGAAGCATGTCAATAAAGATAATATGGATACTCTTTGCTTGTTCCATTACCTATCAATATAATCCTTTGTTTCATCCAGTAACTTTTTCAGTTGAATGGTTGCTTCATTCTCGGGGTATTTCTCTGCGAACCCTGCTTGCAATAAGAACTCTTGAATTTCTTCATCAGTCTCTGGTAACATCCATGAGCGGCAGCTAGATAACATGAAATGATTTAATCGCCAAGCATGTGGTATAAGGAAAAAAAAGCTCAGCCTACCTCACAGGTGTGATGCCATCACGCTCATATTCTACACGTCGTCGCAACTTGCTGATAAGATTTTCGGCATCTTCATGAGTAAGGATACGCTTTAAAGGTAGACTAGTTTCAAGTGAATAAGATGATGATATAGAATCATGTTGTAAGAAATCTTTTACCTGCCAATGACATCCTCTACTGCTTCTTGCACACGTTTTGAGCAAAGTCTCCAACCACGATGAAGCAACCACCAACTGGCACTAAGGAACATGCGTTCTGTTTGTGGATCAAGGAAACCGCCCTCTGGTTCTTCATCTGCATGTTGTAGTCGGATAGTAGGTTCGCTTCGATTCAGCACAGAAACTGACCATACATAGGTAAATCGGCCCAATAAATTAAGCTGGAGATGTGTCAACAATGTCAATAGAGTGAGAGAATAAATGGATGTGAATGAACGAGTAAAACCTAATATGGATGATCAGTGATGATTTTTCAGATGATGTATATATCCTCATTACTTACTCTTCATCTTGATCTCTTCCCATAATTTGTATTTCTCGTTTTTATCCAAGAGACCTGGTGTCACTGGTGATGATGATGTTTCCGATGTACCCAGACTACCCACAGATGCACCCAGGCTGCCAACACTTTCCTCCAAAGGCTTTGGAGTCGACGGATCCTCTCCCTTTTCTTTTGTTTCATCCACGTGCTCCTCTTGCTCTTTTGTAGCACTCTCCTCCTTTTCATTCTCTTCTTGTGTTGCATTAGCAGCAGTTTCTGCTTTAGCAGCAGCTTCTGCTTCAGCAGCAGCTAGTTCTCTTTGTCGTTTCTGTTCGAGTCGCTCAGCTTTACGTGATTCTTGCAGTTTGGCCCAGGCTGCTTCGATATTCATCTCGTTCAGAATCTGATCGCCCAGTGTGGGTAGCAAGGAAAGCACTGTGAATACACAATCGTTTTGATTCTGCTGAAAGCGTCGTTTGAGACTAATAAAGGAAATGAGCAAAGTCGTTCCATGGCAACCATGAGACCACCTTACTTTTCTTTTGCCACACGCTCTGTCATTGTCTTTTCTTGGAAATCGCGTAGTTTTTCAGTTGCATATCGTCCGAGCAGATAGCTACCACCACCAATAGCGGCAGTGACCATTAAGCCTTTTCGATGTCGCTTTGCATAATCTTTGAGAGACTGAAGGAATGGCATTATTGAGTAAAAAAGAGTTGAATGCAAAATAGTAAGCTGGTATCTTTTTTGTGATACCCCACAATTTGGTATTTCACATGACAAATCCGTTCTATTCGCCCGCTACATTTCCATCCATTGACTAGACCGTTGCCTTGCTACTTACTCTCGATGGTCTCATGGCAACTAAATATTCGAGAATTTTCTTCAAACACGTGATGACACACATATGGTCCTTTTTAAATGATATACAATACATGATATACAATGATACTGTACATTGAACAATGAACAAATACATAGTAAACCATTGGAATTTCATTATAATATAAGCAATATTGAATGAACACCGCGACAATGCACAATGGGAATGAGAACTATACAATCATGGAATATAGGATATGGGTGAAAAGAGGAGACATGTAAAGAAATGTGAAAGCGCTATCTAACAAAGTAAAGTATACACAAGGTTCATATGGATGGTTTGTGGATATTCGAATGATGCATGCAGCATGCTAATGAATATTTCCATGCGCTGCATGAATAAGCTCGCATCGATCAATTTTTCCCGAGGAAGGAGGATAGACGCCACAATGCCAAGGCTTGTTTCTCGCTTTTCTTCTTGTTCCCATGGATTTTTCACATGGATGCAGGTAGCAGCAAAAGTGATATCATCAAAGCACCATCCGCGACATTGTTAGGCGATACAACTTCTGGACAGAGCAGCTTGCAAGCGTTACCACGACGACGACGTTATGTATACTTGAGACGCTGGTTACCGTACTTGAGTGGTCTTGCCATCCGAGTGGCGACACTCATTGTCATTATTGCTGTTCTCATTGGACTTGGTCTCGGATTGCAATATACCGAAGGAATGCCTAGAGCTGAAGACTTTACCCATTTGACGTTCGATTGGCATATTGACCCGAGCAGCTTCCTTTCACCGTTCAACTCTACGTTTGGTTCATACAATGTGCTTTTGGATGGTCACTCCCACTCAACATACAGTGACGGAAAAATGAATGTGGATCAACTCTTGGATTGGCATCTGGGTAAATAATCCTTTGAATCATGATGATGCATCATGTGATGATGATTAACACAAGGAAACTTAGCGAATGGATACAATGCCGTCATTGTTACGGATCACAATACCATCAAAGGAGGATTGGCAGCAGAGGAGCTGGCATTGAATGATGAACGCTACAAGGATCGCATTGTAGTTATCCCTGGGATCGAATATACGTGCTGCAGAATCCATATGAATCTCATCAATATCAACGAATCTGTTCCTATTGGACCACCTGAACCATCTGATGAACAATTGCAGCAAGTGATTCGTCGTGTCCATGAATTGGGAGGATTGGTCATTGTGAATCACATCCCCTGGAGCAATACTACACGTAAGTAGTAAAGTAACCATATCGATTCATTCACTCATCTCACACACATATGATTAGAGGGTTATTACGAAGAAGCAAGACTACCTAATCATCCATCTGTGGAAGATCTTATCAGTTGGGGTGTGGATGGATTTGAAGTTGTCCATGACAGCACGTTTGATTATTCGACATATCAAGCAACAGTGGCTCACAATCTGATTCAAATGGTTGGTACTGATGTTCATCATCCTTCCATGGGCGCCAGCACCTGGTTGACTGTACAAGCTGCCAATTTCACACGCCAAGGTGTTATGGATGCTATACAAACACGCAAGACTTCCTTCCTCATGGACCCAGCAGGCACACGACCTATCGCCTATCCAGATTCTAATCCCAAATACGATATGCTCATGCCATTGACAGGCTTGGGTCCTTATTTCAACATGTTTTATACAGACAACAAGGGCATGTACAGCTTTCAAGGCACCTTTTGCCATCCAGAAAAACTTGACGTACACGGAAATATCATTGGATGGTTTATCTTTTGGCTCTTCATCATGGTGCTAGTTTACGAATTGGTTAGAGTAGCGCTTATTTATGGATCAACATGGATCATGCAAAGAATAAAACGTCGACACTTTGCATCTTAACGAGTGGACGCGTTCATGTATGCAAGGAATAATACGCACGCAGTAGATGCTCTCTGGTTGTTTCCAAAATCTACAATGTACCATCGACTAAAATTATCATGAGAACTTGCTATTATTGTCAACCCTGCATATGCTCTTATTGTTTGGTCTATGTCTTAAAAGAGATTCAATCAGCTTATTATACTACGACTAGTACTATTACCACTGCTGCAGTTTTATCCATCATACTCATCTTGGCAGCATTCCAACAGCTTCTTATAAAAGGATGGATCGGATTTGATATAGGAATGTTACCTGCCGATCCTACTTTGATGGACACCCCACACCACGCCACTCCCGATACCGTGGATCACAATCCTTGGATTCGCTCTTTTTGTAAAACTGCCGTCAAGCGACTGCAGTTGCTAACCTCCCAATCGGCTGCAACCACAAAGATATCACCATCCACAAGTAGCAATAGTCGCAGTACCGGTATCACACAAGATGAAGATCAATATATAAACACGACAAAAGATATACTTGCAACAACCTATTCAACATGCGAATTGTCCTCAGAAGCGACAAGTGACTTTCATATGCCTATTTCTTCATCATCCACAACATCAGGATTAAGCGATGTTTTGAGACGACTCACATATACAACATCTATCAGTCGCGGTCTTGCAGCACTCTCCTCGGAGAAATCCTGTGTAAAGCATCCATGGCTCTCCAAATTCAACAAGAAGCAGATCAATGTGTTCCTTAAAACACCCCATGTTGTTGCAGGCAACATGATGACAGGAACAATTGCAATCGATATTGCCTTGTGCAACACGCTCGACATGCATATACTACCACTCAAGAATTTAGTCCTTGAACTTCATGGCATTGAGCGTAAGTGGCTCACACACTTCGAGAATCACCACCATTTTTATTCATTGCAATACATTCTTTATCAGGCATTGCTGAAGCAGGACCACTTGGATTAGGCACACATCATCACACATTTCTAAAGCGATGTGTGCTATCACTAAATCATGAACAATTACTATTGGCATACCAACAAGGAATCAAACGCGATAAACTCCTTGTATCCTTTTCTCTCCAATTGCCAGAGGAACTTGAAAGCAGCCATCGTCATCGGAAAGCATCTGTGCACTATTCTCTTCAAGGGTAAGTCATATGAAGAGATGTAGTCAATAGGAAAACTAAATGGGTTGAAAGCATGCTAGACGTGAATTGCTGCTGTCAAGAGGATAAGGTGGTTGAGTTTGAAGAACCGGTGCGGATTTATGCAAATCAGCGCGCTATTTCAAATGCGCTTCTTTATCTCCCAGTGCATGAAACACTATATGCCAGACACGAATCGTTATGCGCTTCTTCCTCATACATCAAGGTTGATTTTGAACTCTCTCGAAGCATTTGGAGTAATGATGCTCCCATTTACGCTTGTGTCACCATTGCGAATGACTCTGGTCATAAAATATCAGATATTACCCTTGAGCTACTACGCTATCAGCAAACATTTACTCATGAGCCCATTCAACGTTTGGTTGCTTCCAGTTTGAAAATTGTCGCACGTACCTCTGCAGAAAAGCTTGGATCGATGTTACCATTGGAACCTGGTACTAAGGATGAAGCTATCATGATGATTCAGCCACCTGTAAGTCAATAGACACACACACGCACATTACTTAAAAGTTGACATTTGGATATTCTTAGAGAGGACGATGTTCAATACAAAATAGCAAGCTCATCAACATTTCGTATGCTCTTCGATTATCGATTGTATCAGCAAATATAAGGTATGATTTCATGCGTGATGACGTATCAAGATTGACATTGGATGATAGGAAAGAGCAAGTGATCCAAGTACCCATCACCTTAATCCACTCTATTTCACTTGATCCTCCCCCAAATCACGGAGCACTAAAAACCGAGTTATCTGATGCAAAGCATGATGCATGCCGTCAAATGTTGGTAGATCTCTTTCGACAAACACCTGCTACTGAAGACGATGATGATGATTGCGAATTGGAATTTACTTGCAAAGATTCACGCACCACAACCTATCACAACGGTGTTGCTCAACCAGAAGTTTATCGACAACCCATTGTACGCCATGGTTCCATGTGGTCCCCTAAACAATTTGGAAACCGTCCTGGTTGTTTAGGAAATGCCGGTTTGGATATCCGTCGTCAGTTCAATGTTGCCACTGCACATGAAGCATGGCATGGCTACACGGCAGATCATTACTACTTGCCATCTTGTACTACTGGAGGAACTTCAGAAACGAGTCCAATTACTCCAGTGGATGAACGACGAAGGATGCTACCACTGTCACAATTCGATTTGGATAACAATGCATCTGCTAGAGCAGCAGACGATCGTAAAATAATTGCATTACTAGAAAATCAACTCACATGTGACATCCCACCACCATCCATTGTACACACCTTTTAGAGCCGACATTAAAAAATATCACCTTGTATAATAGGAGAGCAGTGAGAATAGATTACATCACCAATAATTTAAAAGTCTACATTAGCAGATATGGATTAAAGTTTGGCATGATCATTATGTGCCATAGTAGCTTGTTTCAGTAGAGTGACGCACGGCGTCCATGATGTTTATTTTGTGTTAGTTAAAGAAGATGTAGAAAAAAATCTTTGTCGGATGCTGATGTGGTATGAATAATAGGCAAAATGTGGTACAAGGTCCACTTGTAAGATGTTTGGATGGATTATACAAAGAAAAATGTTGAATGCAAGTTATGATAGAGTTGCATGGTTTTTACACCAATGCTTGAGCATGAAAAAGGGCCATATGATGTTGTTCGGCCATATCGCTTTCATGTTGTTTTTCAGAGGGTGCTTGGTATGCTTGTTCCTCATCCACAAGTCGAATGGATCCCTCTTGGTGCTCTTGAATGGCTCTTTCATAGTATGCTGCTATACCCGAAGTCAATACCAATGCAAAATCCACCACGAGTATGAGGATCATGACATATTTGAGATACTGCACGCCATTGACGACTGCACAAAGATGTCGGGCATATTGACTGCTACTCCGATCGAACAAGCACATATCTTGTAATTGCGGGGACAAGAATCGATAAAGTCGTGGCACCAAAGGAATATCGTGGCTGATAACGGACAAAGTTTTCAGATCAAAAAGGATGCTGAATACCCAACTAATGGCAAGACCAGCAGGCATAAGCAATTGACAAAGCAATTGCTCTATGCTAGGTACCATAGCATGAGCACCTTGTTTTTTCACGCTCTTATGGTTGACCAACAAAAACAGTGGGCAGAATATAGAAGCTTGAGATGCCACCAAGGTAGAAATAAGTCGTCGGTCTTGAATCATTTGGATCATAAGGGCTGCTGGTGCATTGTCGTCAGTATGAAACGGGGCTTGTTGAGTAGGGGCATGATGGTAACGATTGGAGAATAAAGAAGCAAGGGGTTGGGTATTGGTACTGTAAATGCAGAGACTAGCGGATGTGATAATAATGGCAAGAGCAAGGACTAAGGAGCGAGTGCAATACAAATAACTGTCGGTTCTTTGTGCCAATGTAAGTGTCATTGTGTATGTTTTACAAAGGAAGGGGATAAAGAGGGATTGAAATAACAAGAATTGCTTGCAATGCTTTTTCATCCCCTTTTTCTGTGGATGCGTGTGTGACGCGGAGCAACATGAGATGCCGCCTTGATGCCGTCGTTAAAGCATGAATGTCATCATGCATTGGCACTCCTTTTCTTCTCAATGCCTGATGCTATATTTACTGCAAGGGTTGTTTCTGTCGGTATTGTCTATTCATCAGGGCATTGAGCATGTATGTAGCAACACACCATTCCACTTTCTGTTAGCATGTACCGTGTTCTCGGTGACGGCTCGTGAGAACAGGACAATAGGTCGTACCAACCCTGATCATAATATTTTTTTTGTTTTCTTCCACCGATAGCATAAAACTCAACAAGATGCAATAGTTTTTCCCCAAATCTTCCGCTGTTGTAAGCATTCAAGATGTCCACGTGTATCTTTTATCTAGTTGAGCTCAGGGGTAAATACATATGAAACGAATGAATATAACAATAATTCGATATTCTTTCATGAGATGTAATAAGTCATGATACGACAAGTTTCAAAGTTTAATTACTTATGGAATCTAAAGGTTGGACTGAGCGGCAGGAAATGTCCGCATTGAGAATATTGAGAATGAAAAAAGATCACGCTGAGCAGAAAAATCCATACATGCTTTATGTTATTTATAGTCCCAATTTTGGGTGATGACACCACTTGTCCCAACTACGAGATGAAATAGGTAACTGTAGCATGCTCAAACATCACTCCTATTGGGAAGAATAACGGCGACAAGTTTTCCGGGTCAACTTTTCCCTTTTCCTGATGAGAACGTAATTTAAGTTTTGCTATGCAGAACGTTACTCACATGGCATATGTTGCACAAGCTTATTCACAAGGCGATGACGGTGCTTCCTTTGCATCTGCGGCACCACTAACCTATCTCACTTTTGAAAGGCAGCATCTTGCATCTTTCTTCTTCTTGCCCGATGGCTATACTATGTAAAGTACTGTAATACTTTCTATTTTCTGCATCCAACACTCCTCATTATAATTTGATGCTTGTTCATCTTAATTATTATTCTTGCTGAGCCCCTAACATGCATGATGACTGAACACTAATATTTGCAAAGCAAATTGATATTTATAGCGCATCAATGACTTTAACAGATATGAAAGCGATACTGATTTATCAATTGGGTTATAATACTTTTATCCAAAGCTGGTTTGCTATTGATCAAGTCGTTGCATATATAGTAATTGAAATGGGTCTTTGTTGCTTTGCATAAAGAAATCCATGATTCATGCATTCGTCACTTACTTGGCTTTCCCCTTCCAAAGTACGCCATACATGCTCTCATATGTCCTCTGAATGCTAAAACGACCACAAAGATGATCGTTACATGTTAACTTTAAAGCATAGGATCCATCCATATCCACTATGATACTCACCAAAACTTGACTATGTAAACAAGATAATAATAGAGGAAAGAAATGTGTGAAAGTATAATGATGAATGACAATATCCTCTTATATGTCGATGGCGTGGGGGTGAATGTGCACACAAAGAAGCTGCATGATTTGATTAATTGGATCGATTGGATGGGTGCTTTATCAAAGAATCTAGGTGATTGTCCATGCATGAATGTGCAAGTGGCACAGGATCAGATGCCAATATCGATCACCGAACAATGATATCCATCTCCTATCACAATATTTTCTCCACTTGTCCATCACTTGCTTTCTTGATATGCATATTCTCATCATAATGAGATATGTCACTGTCAGGGTGTGTTAACTGGCTTTAACAAGATGGGTGCAAACAGCCAAGCCGAAAGAATTTCACTCAACAATGCTGTATGATGGTCTCCCACACATGGTCTCGGTATGAATCACTTGGACACTTCATATACTTGTTGGTGAACCCTTCTTTCCAAATCACAAACTTAGTAATTGGCTTCATTTTATAAGCTGGTCACCCTTGGTCATGCGTACCAACTAATCTGCAAGAGCGCCACTTTGACCTAGATTGCATTGTTGCACAACTTAATGTCCTGTGCATGTAATTCACATTCACACCAGCGTACTCTAATGAATGTATGTAAAGCACTCATTATGATCAGATCATGAAACAACACCCTTCTTTATCCTTGTCACTAATCTTCAACTTTTATTCTTCATCTTCCAATTCCAAAATACAGTCGTATACATCGCCCATATGTTCAACTGTCGTTAAATTGATTTCGTGTGCATCTTCTCTGATCCCAATAATCTTTACTTTGATGCCTTCGGGATCCTGGAAATCCTGGTTCTTAAAACCTGCCATCTGCATGTAATCATCAAGCTCAGACAAGAAACGCTGCCAAACTTTTTTCGGATCGGTCATCCTTGGAATTTTGATCTGTAACATGCCAAGTACACCATAGACATAATCAACAGGATCCATGCAAAGTCTAAAAGATGATGCCAATGAACTAAACAGGGAAAAGAATTCATATGCAGGCGTGATCTCGAAACCACGTTTTTTGAAAGCTCTAGAATAGAATATCCCCACGAACCAGTAAAACAAAAACTTATGAATCACAGGATCGTCTATTGGTCAACATATTAGTTGCTGTTCGTTAATAATTGCATACGACCTACATTCATTTTTATGTTTCATATATAGAATGATGTCCATTGCGTTTTTGAAACTGTTCAATAGATCATCCATAGTTATTGTATTGCTTTGAAGTCGGTCAATGTCTGTTTCCGCCATAAGAAGCACTGCGCCAAAAGGTAAAGCCATCTCTTGCAAGGTCCACACTCGGTTCCACCATCCACTTTGTTGGAATGCGCACAAGTCTTCAACCAGCTCAGAGTATTTTTCGTAAATCTGCTTGCAATGCAAGAGATAATCTGAACTTGAATTGCTGCTTTTCGACGCATTGATATAATCCTCATCATAAAGCTCCTTTCTCATATTCTTCTCTGTATGAAGCCTTGATATCAGGTTAGTCTCACAGTCGATCATGGCAATGCATTCAAGACAACAGGAGTAAATATCGCCCATGATATCCAGTGGTGTATCACTACGTGCACACAACACGTCAATCCACCAATAACTATCAGGATGGTCTTTAAGCAATCTGAGCAGTGTATCGCGTTTTTCTCGTCGCATGGAAACAGGTGCTGCAGGTTTTCCACCTAGGTCATTCACGTATTCACCGATTTCCTCCCACAAATGTCGGTTGTTTTCAGTGATCTTCCAAAGGTGTGACAACGCATAGTAAAAGGATGGAATGTCTTTCGCTTCGTTGATCCTTTGTTCGATGCGTTTCTGATGGTATGAATCCTTAGCAGGTTGTATGATTTGCATTTTGGCTCCATTTTCTGGCACATAGAGCAGCAAAAAGTATGGATCGGCTAAGAGAGCACTAAGCCCTTTTTCAAAATGCTGCCTGACATGATCATCCGTGACATTCTCTGAACTTATACTGATCTACAGAAGAACTGGTTAGGTATCATTCATATCTGCAATAGGATGTTATGCATCTGCATACTTTGTAAGGAACGCTGTTGTGTTCATCCGTGTCGTAAGTCATGTTGAGAAACTGGAAGAGAAAGCGTTTTGGGGATGTGCTCTATGTTTCGTGTCATGCAAAAGCGCCAAACTCAGCCCCTGAACACAAAGAAAGCTGCCATACTTGAGCAAACACCGAACTATCCCTTATTCATAGGCCATCGAGAATATTGTTCAAGCTGATGCAAACAAACAACTGATTGACCAAATATCATGTTAATATGGATGAAAGGATCTGGTGGTGGAGAAGAACAATATGTTGTGAAAGCAACTTGTGTGTCAAACTTCGGAAAACAAGAGATGTCTTCCGAGCTTATCGATGTGGTGTATCAAAACTAGGTAACACATGGAATCAAAGCAGCATTCACATTCAATAGCTATTGAATTATGTCTTATGCTCACAAGAATAAGTTTTATATGAATCTTCTACTTGTATTAATTTCATATGTTGTATTAGAATTCTTGGCGCTGCCACCCAATTCAAAGATACTTTTTTTTGTCATCAAGCACCATGCAGCGGCTACCGTAACGCATCGACACCACAATCCAGGAACATGTCTAACATAGCCTTCACCAGTATACCATGCATTGATTGATTCCGTGCTATTGATCGCACACATAATAAATTATAAATTGATAATGATCCATTTAAAGCACGAAAAGCTGTGATACAAAAGTTCATCAATGACAAGATCACTTTAAACACGTTTGTTATTTGATAAAGAAACCGTGCATCCGGCTGCTTGATAATGTATGAGCTTGTTGTTGATCTCCTTGGTGCCATGAATCATAAACTTTCGACCATGTCACATTGTTGTCATAGGGTCTAAATGGTATTTGTGTGCGGAATGGTAATGTCGATTTTTGATGACTACACATGCCATGTTACGTGGTCGTATGTGATTTCTAATTGCTGCATCCACTTCATTGCTGAGTGTGTGAGCTGAATATCCATTTCCTGATATGTGCTCCCTTATCGGCTTGCCTTGAAGAAAGATTAGTGCATGGTTTGAAAGTCTTGCCACATCTGTGGAACTGGCTCGTTGAAAGTTTCTACCACTGCTGACGAGCACTCGAAGCTGAACAGGTTGAGGATACACTATTCATAATAACCCAGGAAATCTCTACTTGCTGTCTGATATCAAGCTTATATATGCAAGAAGGCATGGTCGAATAGGGTCGTGGATAGAAATTACCTCCACTGGCTTTCTTGATTGACGCATCGCATTTTTGTTGAACTCCACAACATAATTCTATAGCACGTACACATATCAGGTATATCGTTGTATTGTGTAATGAGCTTACAAAGAATGTACATGTGATGTGTTCGACAGTGTCATTATGTTCACACAGGATTCAGAGCGCATCTTTTCCGAATTTCGAGGCAGGCTGCTTAGTTTTTGCACCAACTCTTATGCACCATGCCAAGTTCAGCCTGAGACGCTTCCCCATATTGTCAATGCCAGCAGTTGATAGAGATTACACGGAAGAAAGCTGGATTGAAAGAAACGCAATATATACATGAGGATGTGATTGATCAAACGTGGGTTTTGCCTCCTCACAAGAAATATCACAATGGTGACGATGACGACATGAGAGTAGGATAACAATGATTGAGTGACTGAAGTTGAAGAATATCGACGTCATGTTGCCACGATAAACTTTGAAAAATGCATCATGGAAAGATAGCTGGATCGAAGGAAGCCGATATACCAAAGACGTTTAACGATGATAATGATAGCGCTTTATTAGCTTCCTTACAAGAGCCAGGTATTGTATCACAACAATGACAACCACGACAATGAAAGTATATAAGCAATGAAAGCAGTGATATGATGAATGACCATACCATACAAAACTTGGGCTCTTTATTATAGAAATCGATATGATCGTTGTTCATGCATGAATCGTTAGTTGATTGTTTTTCGAGATACTGTGTCAAAGAATCATTGGCATTGTGTAGGAGTTTCATCACCAAAGATGCATGAATCAATGGGTAAGCTATAAATCACACGTGACATATACCATCCTATTTCGTTTTCCTTTTATGCTACTATTGCTGCAGTAAAAGACACTTCTTTTTCTTTTTCCTCATCTCGCCTGCTCAGTGTACATTAACATGTCCACCACTGTACAATCCATGCCACGTTATTTCTGCTATGCTTGCAATGGCGAAGTACCCATTTATCTCACTCCTGATCCAACGTGTCAACTTTGCAACGATCAGTTTGTACAAGAAGTAAGGCAGAACACACGTGTATGTATTGTGCCTGACATAATATATCATTCATTAGGTAGAGCCAGGCATCAACGACCCGCGTAGTTTCTTCACAAGTGGTGACGATATCAGCCATACTCCAAGGAGACCCATGCATTCGACTGGTTCTACGCCCTTTGATAGTGTTGAAAATGAATATATTGCGTTGGCTCGACAATCCTTTGATGATCGCGATCACCATCAAGAAAGATCCATATCATCGACTGCGACAGATGTGGATATGTTCCCAGAATACTTTCGTAATTTGATGTCCTCGGTACTCGACACCTCGATGGGACGAGAACTGCCATTTCGATTACTTCATGCTACAGCTATCGATCATATTGAGAGATATGGAGTTTCTCTTGAACGTCAAGAAACCAGGAATGATGATACTAGTGCATCCTATCAAACAAGATCTACCACGAGTACTGAAAATGAACCACTTCGTCCCAATGTCTTTGGCAGGTAATGTGCATACAAAGAAATATGTTGTTCTACCAGCATTCAACTCATCATTCATTCAAGTGCTTTATATCAGTTGCTGCATGGAATGGGAATGCCCAATGATGGGTTTGCCGGCAACTTTGATGACTATGCTTTCACCCAGGCTGATCTAGACCGTATCATGACGCGATTGATGAATCAAAGTAATGGGTAAGGTTGTATCAATATGGATGATGATATGCTATACTAATATCTATCACATCAATAGCAATGCACCCCCACCAACACCTGCTAATGTCATTGATACTTTGCCTGTACGACAATTGAGCGAAAAAGAAATTGGTATGGAATGAATGATTTGTATCAAGATAAGCACTGATCAACTTGCATAGCTGATCAGGTGGATTGTGCAGTCTGCAAGGATGAATATACGCAAAATGATCATGTGATGGAACTTGAATGCACCCATTTCTTTCATCCCGATTGTATCAAGCCATGGCTCAAGATTAACGGAACTTGCCCGGTCTGTCGCAAAGTCATTGATGGCTCCAAAGATAAGCAAGGAAGCAATGGGAGTAACAATGTTACTGAAGTTCAAACAAGTGCAAGCACGATATCCTCTTTTTTTGATACCACACGACGTCGACTCTTTGGAAATGGACCATCATCATCTTCAGAAACACGTCAAAACACCAGCACTCCAACAACGAGTAATATGCCTGGTTCTTATACCAACAACGATAGTCTATATGCTCGTACTCCATCACGACGACCAAGATTTGACCCCAATTCGGATTATATGAACCTTGATCTTGATTAGATCAATCGACAATGATAATGTATACATAGTCTCCCCATCCATGTATAGCTTTTTTTCCTTCGTTGTATCATAAAAACCAATTTCTCGATTATATTTGGATAACAACATCATTATACAATGCAATGCTACAACATAATCTCTCGCTCTTCTAGTCCTTGTGCATCTTGAGGATCAATTGCTCGTCCCATTCCTGTAGATCCTTATCCAATGCTTCCTTGACCAAGACGCCTTCTTCAGTAAACCATGTATTCACATTCTTTTCACCCTTGATAGTAGACACCTTGTGATGGACTTGATCTTGAAAGCGAAGAGTGAGGGTATAAAGTGGAGAATGTCGATGGGCATCCGCTGATACAGTGACGATACCATGTCTCTAATGAAAATTGGATGAGCATGTGCCTTCCAATGGCAGTGATTGCTAGTACCTCTCCGGTCTTTGGATCATGCTTGTAACCAACAAAGATTTCATTCTTTTCAACAAAGGTGGTGTAGATCCATGAAATGGCTTGCAAGATCCAGAATACAATGACAGACACCCACAATACAGGCTTGGCTTCATCGAAACTAGAGTAGTATTCAAAGAGGAATGCACCACCTGCGAGTAGACATGAGCCATAACCCAACACTAGCTTGATATCAGTGTGTAAATGTCCTTCTTGATAGTCGCGTTCCTTTCCAAAGAACTAAAATACAACATGAGATATACGCGTGGTAAACACTGTTGATAAAGACTTACCCGGCGCACTTCATCGTCAATGGCGTTTTTCAGTTGCGTACTGTCATACTTGTTGGTCACTTGCACAGGTTCTTCCGTGTTGTCAGAAGCTGATGTGGAATCTGGTTTTATCTTGGAGTCAATTCCCAATGTTCCCATTCACTTGTTTCCAATGAGAGTAATGCCAACCTTTGTTATCAGTCATTAAAGATATAAAAGAAAAGGAGGTGGAGAGAATAGGTGTGTATAGAATAAGAAGCAGGCTGCACACATGTCGCCACGTTGCTACGTTACAAACACCGCGATGATCCCAAATGAAGAAATGTCTTGTTAATGCAAAAAAGATAGTATTAAGATGATGGTGGATAATAAACTAGCTGCTGCTACTACTACTACTACTGCTCCTATTATTATTATGATTCCTCTCCTCTTGATCATGTTGTAAAGTATAAGGTGGAGGTTCATGGGTTGTTGTGCCTTCCATTGGAATCAGGATATCTTGTGTTGTATTCTCTTGACCAGCACGATGACTACTACTACTGCTGCCGCTGCCACCTCCTTGATTATTTTCGATATTGGATGAAGCAAGTAGAATCGTATCACGTTCCAATCCATAAGCAGGGGGAGGTGCAAGTGTGCCTTGTGATGGTGCTAGTCCCCATTTCTTTACATTGGCTTCAATAAATACGAATCCCATTTGACCAAGATTGACGTGCACTTGACATGGTCCGTTCGCACCAACAGTCGGGAACAAATTCCATCTTAAACCGGTATACGCATCCTCCAACTTGCGCCCATTCTTTGTGAAAAAGATAGTCCCTGTTCGATGTCGATACCCTACGCCCACTACATCACCATGCTTAAAAGTATGTCCATAGGGTTTGCCATTGAAGGGAGAGCTAAAGCACTTGTTGCCATCATTGGAAAAGTAACCAATCGAATAACGGTTCCAGCCTTTTGCATATTCAACTTTAGTACTCTTGATCCCCTTTTTTCTCATCTTCCAATCCTACCCGGTAATCGCCAGCTTGGATACGGTTTCGTAGCAACGCCCACAGATACTGTTGTTGTTTCGGGAAGATCAAACATTTTGGCCTAAGGGATATTTTAGTAACAAGGATGGTCATGCTATTGAGATGAATCACGTACCTCCCAATAATATACTTCTTGATTTCTTGGTAAGGGTAGATTGGTTTGTACACATGATTCACCATGTATGAATTGTATCTCTGTACGTGCTGCTACGAAACAGTTGGCATCTGGTTCCCATTCAAACTCAAAGGCCGAAACACCCTTCTCTTGGATAGAAACAAGTTGTGGCGGGGTAATGTCGGTAGGTATACTATCAGGTGGATGTCGCTGTTGAAACACTAGATGGTCCCTCTTAGTACACACACGAGTGGTTATTGACTAGGACCCCTTTATTACCTTTGGCTCGTTCATAACTTAACCGGGCATCTTCCGAGAGTGATGCAACTTGTTCTTCTGATTCCTGTAACCATTCTTCAAAGTTGGATTCGCTATCAACCAATGACAGAGATAACTGGTTGGGTGACCGTGTGAAGAATATAAGAAAGACAATGACAAGGAAAAAGACAATGATACAGGCAATAAACGTCCAGGCTAATGCCGTCAACATTATGTGTGTGAATGAGAAGAAAGGGTATGTTGTGGTAACCGGGAAAAAAAACAAGTGAAAGATGTACCGTGCTTTCATTACCATATGTGTCGCTTTTTTTGTTTTTCACACTGCAGCAATACACCCACATTCACGCATGGTATGAATACTCCACTCATTCACACGCTTATATTCCACTCTATCGTTATCTTACATTGATATCCTAATCATCTTATCATCTTTCAAATGCTGTGTAACCAACATTTGCATGTTTGCTGGAATACAACTGTCACTGACAGCTACCATCCACTTTTGTTTGCTTTTAATGATACAACTAAACAAATCATCTTGTAGCTAGTATAGACTTGTAATATCCAGATAAAGGCCAATAATGAATGATGGTATCGTGAACAATCTTATTATCTAGCATCAAATCAGTAGTTAGTCTCCGCTTGTAACGAACGCAGCTCGCATAATAATAATTACCTAATGGCTTGCTGAATAAACGTTGTCCAAACAGTTGAACCTTTTTCACCTCATAAAACTGCTTGCTCTTGATAGCTTTCCTCTGTTCCAGATATTGCAGCACATCCAGTAATTCAATCGTAGCCATGTATCCCTTAAAGATGTCACACAACTGAGACTATGCAAGATGCGTAAGAAGCAATGATACATAAAGTGTGCTGTATTCCATACCTGCTTAATACCCGGCGTTGATAAAATATGCTGAAACACAGCTTCTGCACATCCTTCCAATACAGCGGGAATGGTTTTTCCATGAATATTTCGCCACATTCGAGGATGAAAATGCATATTATCTTCAAGTGGAATAGTCCAATGTTGAACATGTCGAGCCGTGACAAGACGCAATTCTGAGAAGCCAACTCGTATAACCAATGACTGGGATATTAGCTTTGAAGTCGCTTGGATTATCTTGCTATCTGGCATTTCAAGTCGCCCCTATGCAATTTCATATGAATCATACTGTACACATCCCAACGGGTGTTGTTCTCTGGTATTGCTTACTTTGAGATCAAGTAGCGTAACGCCATCTTTTCCACAATCATCAATCAAGTCGTACACATAACGGGTATCTGGATCCAATGCATCAATTGCTTCCATGGGTGGCGGAGAAATATCAGCATCAAATGGCTCGGCATGCTCCCCGAGAGATATAGATGGCTTGTTGGACTTGAGAACAACATCAAATCCCTGATTGATCAATCTTGACGACAAATTATCTTAAAGAACAAAGTTATTCATCTTTCCTTGACTGTGTGATATTTGACATCTTACCATCCACAATCTCGGCTAATGTTAAATTGTAATGTGTCTTGAAATATTGTTCATCATTCTTCAGAGTGACTTGCAACTATTGGTAATGATATCAGCTCTGTATACTATACAACGGCATAAACTCGCATCTTACCTGACCAGCAGATAACATGTCCAGGATAACAGCCATGGCAGCTCCTGACATTTGATCTCGATTCAGGTCAACCTTGGATTCCAATCTTTGATAAAAATCGTTCGACAGTTGCAGTAACCGAGATGGATAAAGCGAGCCAGTAAACTTTTTCAGAAACCTACACATCCACATGCAATGAGTGAAAAAAAATCCAAACAGTGGCAATGACAATCTTACTTTTCTGAAAAGTTGTATTGACGACCTGGAATCATTCGATTTGCACCAAAACTTCTGTTCTTGATCAATACCTCTGCATCACGCAGATAACGAGTTGCATCACTGGTTTCCTCATGAGTGAATCGTTCCAATAATGTGTGAGCAATTTTTGGGTCATAGTCGCACGTTGCTGTCAGTAGCACCATCTGGAAATCATCCATCATTAATTTCATCATCAAAAGACAAATGAATAAAACCATACCTTGATTATCACAGCGATCTGTGTGATAAGATTACTCGTTGCGGAAATGAGATCATGACTTGCATCAGGTTGAGGGGTACTTTGATTGCCGTGTGCAGTGAGCATGGTTTCCATGGGCTGATAGGGTATGCTGAATGCGATATTGAAGAGATCCACCAATTCTTGTCGATCACGTGGTAAGGGATCTAATGATGTGTTCACTCTAGAATAAAGGAGTCAGGTCTATTATCCTAGAATGAGTGAATTTACTTACTGTATCGGTGATGCGTGCAACTTGGTTACGAAGTATTCTAATTGACCTGGCAGGTCAAAATCGACAATGTCCCATGGTCGTTTATCCACCAACTCGCCAGATTGAATTCCATTTGTGTAGATTTTCATCCATTGCCGTTTCAGGTTGTTCAATTCTCTCGCAAGTTGAGGGAAATTGGATTTCATATGTGCCAACCGTCGTCGACACGTCTCGTAATCCCAACTCGGTAAAACTTGTTCAATCGGTTTCCATGCTATTGGAATATTCAATGCATCGGCCCGTTGACGCATGATGGTGAAAGCATGAATGAGAACATCTTGCTCGGTTTCCTTCCATTTTCTATAATGTTTGGGTCGTGCCAAAGGATCTATTCAATGCATCAGTATCTATCGATTGCATCAATATATGACTGAAAAAAAGTACCTGCATTCGATACTGGAAATCGATGTCTCAAGTATCTTCGAGTGGGAGTAAATGTTTGCTCAATGTTGTTTGATTTGTAAGCTTGTACACCTTGTCCCGAGATAGCTGCTTTACCAAGGTTGCTACCATGCTCTATCGACCGATTCTTGCGAGCTGATCTGCTACTGGGACCACCATGATGGAGTCGTACGATCCCTTCGAAATATCGCTTGACACGAGAAGGTGCTATAGATACTTGACGTGACAAGTGTAAAATCAACTTGTCATCATCACATGGTGCTTGCCCCTTGATACGATCAACATGAGATTCAAGTAACTGACGTTGCTTGGGGTTTAACAGAATATGAATACCCCATGTTCTGGATATTGTGATTGAATTCAAAGGATCTTCTGTTTCGCCTTGACCACGAGGGGTGCCTGTAGTGCGAGTGTATTCGCACGTGCAAGTGAATTGTAATTCATCCCAGAATGTTTTGACATTATCTATCGTATTGAATTCAATCTCTTTGAGGATGGGTCGTGATATATCCAGAAAGTTGCGTATTCTGCCAATGCGTGTCAAGGTAATAGTAGGTCGTTCTTCTGTGATCGGACGAGTCAAAGTGTGTGGTTCCATCAATTCCAATGCTTCTAGAATAGATAACAATCTGAATAAACGGTGTCGTAATCGAGTGGTACTGGTGATGATGGTTCGATGCAAATTGGATGGTATCATTGAAATGGGTATCTCTGGGTTGTCATTGTTACGTAGAAACTCCTCGGCTTCTTCACTGTAGCTGCAAATGCCAAATGCTTTACGATAAACATCAAGTGGCATATGTGAAATCACATGTCCGAAATCAATGGCATTGTTGCTGTTTTTTTGGCTGAAGAGATATTCATGCAAAACACGAGCACGTAGCCATCTTGAGCTAAGCCAGCCATGACGTAAAGCAACTTCGCGCCAATACTTGTCAGGAGCACCATACACTTTTTGCAATGCAGCATGTTGTCTAGGTGTCATTTCATCGGATGTTGAAGGTGCAGATGATTCTCCTCTGTCATACACTTCCAGCTCAGGCAATTTTCTGCAAACAATGGGTTTCACCATGCGGTTCATTTTCAGTCGTTCCATGTATTGCTTTACAATCTCATCGCTATCACCAACATCAGGATGAAGTAAAAGAATCTTGGTATCCATGGCACCAGTCAATGTAGGCACCACCGTTTTCATGATACGAATCACTTTAGTTTTCTCCAATCGCTCTGCCATCCGCATCAAGGTCGCTCTTGCAATCACGTGGTTGCTCTCTAATTCACCAGCTTGCACCATGATTTCCTCTCTTAGATCACCATGCAACTCGCGAACCTTGTCGCGCAAGACAATGGTTGCCATAGCATTCCTTCGGTTATCCATAGTAACATTGGTACCCTTCATGGATTGTCGTGTGCCTTTGGTAAATCCACCTTCTGTTACTGTTTTGATTCTCTTTGATGGTGTTCCATTCTGTTCATTTGTTGTAGTTGTCAATGCCCGTTTGATACCATTTGATGTCGACGCTATATCACCATGATGTTCTTTGTCGGATACAGTGGATATCTCATTCTCATCTGCACGTTCTTGGTCATCATTGGGACCCGATAATGTTTGATTACGATTCTTGAGAAATTTCTCGAGACCAGCACGTGTAAAGTAGCGATAACATCGAGTACGTCCCTGAGCTTCAATGACATGAAAAAGTTGCTGATCCTCATTGTCGTCCTCGTCCATACTGTTGATAGATTTGAGAAACTGCTTGATGGCACTTGGTGTACCTTCTGGAAGAGCTTGTTCCACTTGCTAATATGCAAGAAGTATAAATAAATAATTTCACATATGGGATGTGGATACATACCTTGCGTGTCATTCCCTTATCATCAGCTTCACCAATCACTTGCACGATACGATCTTGTAACTCCTTTCCATAAAACTGGCCATATTTTCTCTTTCTTTTCTTTGACGTGGATGATTCAGCGTCCTCTTGTTGCTTCGGTGTGGCTGCTTTGAAAAAAAAAATCAGTTTACATTCATAATATACTCATAAAACTATAGTAGCTTACCTTCTTGCCCTTCTTTTTGGATAGGAGAATACAGTAATTTAATACAAACAGTCTTGATACCATCAATCATCAATCGCTTCTTCTCAATGTATCCTTCTTCGATGGCACGCACAAAGAATCGGCTCATCCACTTTTTCTGCTGCTTTGTCGTAAAACCCTATATAAAATTATATGAGTTATTCGATCTCAATCCATATCCTTTCAACGATGGCATACTCACAAAGATATTGAATAATTCGGCCATGGGAAGCATGTTGTCTTTTGCTTCGGATAGCACATTGACCAATTGCTTTTGCAAAGTATCATAATGAATAATGCCTTGCTGATCCATTGTAGGTGTATTGACCATCCCGTCCTCTGGTGAAAAGCGTATATGATGTAATAGATTGGTCCATGTCTTGTTGGTGGATACGCGTGTTTTGATACTATTCATCATAGGGTCAATGCGCATAGTCGATGCTTCCATTCATAGATAACTATTTACATTAATCCTTGCTCCAATAAACGTTTGATCACTGGATACACAGCACGAGAATCAACGCCAAGTTCACGTGCAACTTGAATTTGAAGGATGCCATCATGACGAGTGTTTGCAATCTTGTCGAGAACAGTAAACTGGTTCGCATTGAGTGGATATTTTTGATTCTGTTGCATAATAAAGACTGTTATTGAAAGTGTATCGATATAGTAAACTCGATCGTACCGTCATAGATCTCGTAAGGATCTCTTTGCGAAGTTCGGCTGGTGCTACTACTCGTATGCTGTCAGCTTGTTCAAGTTTAATATCGCGTGGTTTATCGAGCTTTTGATTATCCTAGAAAGATACAACTGAGCAAATACTCCATATAAGCTTGTATGGCATACCTTATAAAACTCGAGCTGGTTCATTCCAACTAAAGCACGCCAACACTTGGACTTGGTCTTGTCGATCGCTTGCATAACAGGCCATAATGACTTGACGTCGCAACCTTTTTTTTAACTTTATGAGTGAATTGTAATACAATGGGCGTCGAATGGACCGAGATCGTTTACCATGTGGACCATAGAAAGCTAAATGCTCCTCAATAGAAGCAACCAACTTTTTCATATGGAGTGTCCTCTTTGTATTGTGTGGGTGGTGTGGAAATAGTGGGTTTGGAAGTAAAAAGAAAAAATACAAGTCAATTTGATTCGCTCATGCAGCTCAACACATCTCCTTCCGTAACCGGAGTAACACTTGACAACCATTGCTAGGTATGACTGGCATAATAAGATAATGCTAAGCAAATGACAGCTAGGAGAAAAGGGATCAAGTTGGGTGTTGTCTGTGAGTTATGCATCGCACTAATGAATGAATGTGAGCTTGTTAAACAACCAAGATAAAAGGAGGAGGAGTTGAATTAAACTTTAAGGTTGATGGTGTGTGTTATTCGGATACATCCGCGTATAATATATTGACGATACCATTATCGATCAGAACATTGACTCGATGGTTGTTGCTGGTGCTGCTGCAAATATTTTTTACTTGAATTTGTAAATTACACAATGTGGTGACGGTCTAAACCCTAAAACGGGAACGTATATAAACACAAAGAAATGAAAAAGGAGGTGATGGAATGCAATGCAAATGTTCCACAAGGAGTTGATGGTGGTGGAATGTTGAGTAAATATATGCTGTTATGTTATGTTATGCATGATTGTGTATGTGTAATGTATGCACATGGTGCTGTGATGTTGTGTTAAACTCACGCGTCGTACGGTCCAACCTTGTTACGTTTGCGATTTTCACGACACAAAGTGCTGCAACACCATTGTTGATCGTGACATGCTGTATTGGGGATGGTTGGGATATGACAATGCTGATGATATGCTCGTGAACATCCTCCTTCACAAGGAATAAGCTTATTTCCAAGCGTGGAACTAGGACTATGACAAACGATACAGAATTGTTGAACAACAGGTCGTTTACGTTCCTCAAGATGCTCGTTGGCAAATGCTGAAAGATCAAGTCGTGGTAATCGACTAGCAATACCATAACCCTTATAGTCACATCCATGTTTGCTAATTACACAAACTTAATATCTTACAACGCGTCTCTTTATCACTGATCACTTACTTGCACAATGTGCGTTTGCCCCATGGTCCAGGACGCCAATTGACGCCTTCAGTTGTTCCACAATAGCGGCACCAATCGATCCCCGCTTGTGTTAATCGCTCAAATACCGTGAGATGTTCATCACCGTCCTGCGGTGCATGGTAGGGTGCAATCACTTTGATGGGTTTGTTACGTGAACGCCTTCCAGCATATCGCTTGGTACGTCGTTTGCTTACTATTGTTGTTGATGATTTGGATCGAGCACTCTTACGTGGTGGAGTACATGGTGATGTTTCGTTTTCAGAATGATGCCGCTTGAGAGATATACGTGGCACAATATCCATATCCTCATCAAAGCAACTGTCGTCAGTTTCACAAATAGATGAAGGTGACGGCATGCTGATATCATCACAAGGGGATGATGCTGTAGTTGTTTCAGGAGGTGATGATGATGATGCATTGCTCTTAATTTCATTGTCGGATGCTTGTTGATGGTGCTGCAGATCATCAATGCCGTCAAAAAGTGGTTCGTGGTTCCACAGAAATTCCGCCGGAGCTGTTACAGGGGATAAGCAAGGAGGTGATGGTGTTGGTGCCGAGTTTTTGCTTGAAGCTATAACACTACTTGCCCTGCTGCTAGCAGTCATGACAGATTCATTGTCATTAATGGGTGGTCCAAGAAACACGTCATCCTTGACCAATGGTGGAAGTAGCCATTGTGAACAATATGAATATAATAGCACTTCCCAGCATAGTGCAGCTGCATCTGCTGCTGTTGTTGGCAACAAAGGAGGAGTGCTGCACTCGTGACGCGAGCCAGCTGACACTTGTTGCTCATTGTTGTGACCATTCTCTTGGTTTGATGCTTCCAAGCAGTTGTTGTTGATGTTCATCTCTAATGAGCATTCACTGCTAGTGGATGATGAACATGAAGATGAAGCACTGCTATCGGGTGTTGATGTTGTGACACGGCATGGTTGTTCTTTTGTGTCATCGATAGTAGGGTTAATGATACTTTCTTGTTGTTCCAGAGCTGCAAGTGATCCATGAATAAAGGCGGTAGTTGTAGGTGAAGATGTTGTTGGATAGAGAGCCATAGCAAATAATGTAGAGATGGAAGAAGAAAGAAAGAAAAAAGCGAAGGATGTACGGGTGAAAATAAAAAGAAAAACAGGGAGTGCAAACAAGGAAAAGAGGTCAAGGAAGAAAGGGGGGTGGGTTTGTGCCCCACTTTTCATCCTTTTGTTCTTTCTTTTACCTAATAACCGGTTTCAGCGCAATAGTGCCATATATTATAGTATCCATATGCATTATTCCTATATATTCTCATCTCCAAACATCATAAAGTAACCACGCATTCCTAATATTGATCGTACGTTTGTGCCTTGACCGCTTGGTTGTGGATTTCACGTAGTGCAACAAACACAATCCCGCTGTTGTTACATCAAGATGTCATGCAGGATTTCGTGTCACCACACTAGAATTCTTCATCAATATATTGCAAACATTGGTTGTTATTGATCACCACCTCACTGGACATTGTTTATTTACTAGATCTGCTTTTCAAGGGATCCCTTGCTTTTTGTGCATACCTTGCACATGCATCCTTTATTCATTGCAAAGTTCGGTTCATTTGTATGCTCGCATGAAATCAATAGAGTGGGACAAACAATGTATAACATTCAACTAGGCTACGATTCCCAACTCCTGCTGCACTCTACTATCTCTACTTGGGTCACATATGCAGTCGAGAGCAAGCTTAACCTAAATGACTATCAAAAGTGCCCAATGGATCAAATATACCAAGCACGAGCACATTGCGTTATGAATTGCACATATCTCCAAACTTGCCCCTGTTATCCTCCCTTTCTCCTTATACTTGCATTGTGTCCAAGTATCACCACCCACAGGCAAAAGCCGTTTAAAGCATGACAACATTCATCCATTGCTAGTTACATTTCATTTAGATATCGAGATATTCAATCAACATCTAACGTCACCATTGTTATCATAAGCAGGAGATGAAGATATAATCCATATCGATGTTATAAAGTACGCAATGTTTGATACAACTGTTATTGATAATGGATATATACTGGCATGCCAGTGTCAATGTGATACAATTGCTTATTGCTTAGATTTTTTGGCCTTCTTGTTTGGCTGATGATTGGCAGTGCTTGTGCTTGGTTTTTTGTTCTTGACGGCAGGCTTGACGGCAGGCTTGACAACAGGTTTGGCAGTAGTCTTGACAGGAGCTTTCTTTTGCACAGGCTTGGAAGGAACTTCTTCCTCTGAAGATTCCGATGATGCCGATTCTTCGGAAGATGATTCATTTTCTTCGGCAGCCAAGGTAGTAGTAGTAGTAACATTCTCATCGCCTTCAGCAGACTTCTTCAATCGATACTCTTCCATGTCCTTTTCATGACGTTTCTTTTCCTTTGCTGCTTCATTGAGATAAGGCTATAAAGCACAATGAATAACCCAATATTATCATATCACTTTATAGTCAAGTACCTGCTTTTGCTTATCAGAAAGAGATTGCCATCTGCGAGCAAGTTCAGTCATAACTTCGCGGACATTGCCACCTATTTCTTTTTTGACTTCGTCGCGCTTAGCCATGCTGAATAGAATATAGGCCGACTTTGGGTTTTTAGGCAAATCGGGATCTCTTATTTTACGCTTTTTTCCCTTCTTGTCAGCAACGTCCAAAGCAGGGATACCAGACTTGCCATCATCAAGCAAATCGGCAATGGTTTCCAAGTTGCGAGCCAAGGAACGAACTGCTTTACTAAGCTACAATCACGCGTTAGTAGACTGCACACCACTTGTTCAATCCATAAAAGATTCCAAAACAAAACGACAATTACCTCTTGAGAAGAAGACTTCATTGATAAATAAAGTGGGTGGTGGGGAAAAAGAGAGACGCGAAGCCCAAAGAAAAATTTGCAGGTCCTAGTTGGGATTTTTGACTAGAACCTAAATAACTTTAGTGGGAAACAACTGAACAATCAAATTAACACTCTACTACATGCTGCATATCTTTAATATTACCATCCCACTATGGTTTATTTGACAATGAATCACATTGATTCACCACTCCATATCATATTAAGCACGCACGCACACTCTCTCTTACCACTCCTCTTGCCTCTATAATAAAATGTGAAATAATATCACATTAACTGCAATAAACTTGATTTCATATAATGCTAAATTAACGATCAACGGCAACTGTACCATTTCATACAAAATTTCACTCGTACATAAGGACACTCTAAAGCGATTTTATAATCTTTATTAAGACTTCTGTGTATGAATCATTTCATCACATGTATATCATTACCATCCAATTTTAATGATTCAATATAACCAAGTAATGCATCACCTTGGAACGTATGCCAAGGTGCAGCTAATTGATTAAATTTTCACATTCCGCTCCCAACATTTGATTTGTTCAACGAAATTGAAATAACTTTGTCTGCAAATTACTACATCCCCACCTCCCCATATCGCACCATTTTTTGCCCATTGTATTCTTTGCTATTTCCGCTCCATGATATCTTTTTTCCATTATACCTTCCATATAAGGAAATTCCATGGTATATATAGTACTACCGGCGCAAAAAATTAACAGCCAAAAAAGGCAAGAAGCTCGCTTAGCTCAGTTGGTTAGAGCGTGGTGCTAATGACGCCAAGGCCACAGGTTCGACCCCTGTAGTGAGCAATGTTCAAGAAGCAATTCGCTTCGAAATTCATTTTTGTTTTTCTTTTTTATTGTGATCACGTGATTTATCCATTGTCATGCAAATATTGCTGTGAAGCTGTACAATGCGACAAGAGCAGTGATTGAATGGATCAAAAAAAACTAAGAGTCTACTTCTGATATTGCCACTGCAGCTTTTTTGTAAAGTTTTCTCATCGCCATAACATGTGCAATATCGTTAATAATATAAGAGCCATGCAAGTCTTGTACATGATGTTGCTATTCATAACACGACGCATAGATAGGCGTGTATGATCAACTCGAATAACGATATTCACATTCAGGTCTCTGAACGATCCAAATGGCAATGATACAATACATGTGTATTCAACGCTGTTTATGATGCATAATATGACAACAAGAAAGATGTTAGATAATGAAACGATCATCGAGTACAAGTCGAGACTGTCATAAAAATAAAGCTAGCTGCCATTTGTTATCTCCTTTCTTCGTGGTCGATATACTGAGGGAAATGGTCACTCTTAACAGAGAAGCATGCAACCGTAACCATAGATATCGTTCTACGGATATGGTACACAATAAAGGGAAATGATGAATGCCAATCCAATAATGAACACGCTCTTTATTGATAAAGATTGATTATCAGTTATAATATACTTTGTTTGCAATGAACTACTTTCTACTGCAAGATGGTGGACACAAGAATCTTCATAGTTGTTAATCGGGATGTAATGAGCGTGCATGATATTTCTCTTAATTATGCGTCCTTGCATTGATTGAGCACTAGTAATGTAGACTGATATCGATGGATAACAGTTTATTGAACTCTACATCATACGAGGATTGAAAACGAATAAGTGTTCTGTATGCTTCTGCTAGCTGTTGCATGTCGATCCTTTGACAGGGGGTAAAGCTTGGTTGAGTATGAAGAAGGATGAACCAGCTCCGCTTTTTCCACTAGTGCTCTTGCTCCAACTCCACTAGTCAACACCCGATGAGTGAATGGGAAGAAGCATGCTACGACGACTTTGCAATCAGTCAACCACCACTCAAAAGAACTCGAGCAAAACGTAGCTGTGATCTCTGTCGCAAGCGTAAAACACGGTGCAACGCCGATCAGCAACAACCTTGCGAAACGTGCAAGAATGCCAATGTTGAATGTCATTTCGTCACTGAGCAACGTAAAAAGGGACCTGCTGCTTCAACGAGTCACGTGCAATGGCTAGAAGATCGCATTAATCGCTTGGAAGGAATATTACAAGGAATACAACCAGAAAGAAAGCTCAGCAACAATGTAAATGATATAAAGTTGACCGACTATGGACAAACACGTTACTTTGGCAGTAGTGCGGGTATCCATATGGTGGATGAGCAACTCTTGTCGTCAAAGCAACCACACCGATTACATCATTCTCCAGCGCATGTGCTACAGAAAGTAAATGATGAATCGAGCGAACACATTGTAATCATGTCCAAAGCTCTTGTATCGAGACAACAAAATCCTGTACCTTATGGAGTGAGAAGGTTTCATGTATTCAAGGATGTACCCCATATGACACCTGAATTAGCGGATGCCATGGTTTATGCGTAAGTGATACTCGAATAGATTGTTTGGCAGCTCAAGTAATTTCTATAAGCTATTTCCAATATGTGCATCCTCATCTTCCTGTCCTTCACAAAATGTCATTTCTGGAACAATACTACTTTGAGAATCCACAACCGCCAGATGAGAACCTTCTTTGTGCCGTGTGTGCTCTTGCTACTCAGTTCATGGTCAATGAGCAAGATTGGATTGCTACAGGACAATCATTTACACGTGATATGCTACTCGACGCTCAAACAGCGTTGCAAAGAAAATCCGAGAAAGTCCTAGAAAACATTCATCGCAAATCAAAGTTGAGCACTGTCCAAGCTTTAATCCTGATCACCATGTTTATGAATCTTGGAGGAGTCGAGGAAGATACATCCATGCGATGGTAAGTGATCATGATCATTTAAACAAGTTGTTGTATCTATGTCTCTAACTGGCAGAGAGTAGGTTTGTTTGTGGAACAGTAAGTATCTTAGATACATAGATGAAATGGTTCTAACTTGGCTCTACTACAACTTGACCATCATAGGCAATTAGAATGGTAAGATTTATCTCTCTCGCTCTCTCTTTCATCATTGTCTTTTGCTTACCACATTATTTATATAGGCACAAGATATTGGATTACATCGCAACTCAAGGCATTGGAAACTACCAGAAAGTGAAATCGAATTACGGAGACGAGTATGGTACGGACTTTACATCATTGATCGTGAAGTGGCTGCACAATTTGGTCGACCGTAAGTGAACAGTGTTCAAGATATTGTGTAAGGGACTAAGCATCACTCTTTTTTTGTAGTGTAACCATTGTGGATGAGGATTTTAATGTGGAGCCTCCAAGTCCATATGAGCTCGAGTCGACTCATGAGAGCTATTTACGTGATCCTGAATTCCAGTCATGTACACCTGCCCTGATGGTAGAGGCACAGGCGGCTATACAGGAACGAAGGCCAGTCTATGACTTTTTCCTCGAATGCATCACACTATCCAAGATCCTTGGGCACATACTCTTGTCAATGTATTCACCAAAGACAGAATACTCAGCTCGACGCAATGACTTTCTGATCCTCACCATTGCTAATCAACTCGCTCAATGGAAAGCAAAGTTACCTCCCAATTTACAATTCAATCCTGATGAAGTATCTGAAATGACATTGTTTTCAACAGGTGATGATACTATTGCTCATTCTTTATTCTCTTTGGATTTCATTGCTAATATGAGATTTCTTATATCCAGCCCACTTGAATATCTACTACAATTGCATCCTCTTACTACTCCATCGACCATTTATCAACAGTGATGCGTCAACAGATCCTATTCTCAGCACACAATCATTGACCAAGTGTACTTTTGCAGCCATTGATATTGTCAACACTATCGAAGCACTTGAAACGCAACGGCTGCCTGGTATGACCTGGTGCTTTATTGCATAGTAAGTTTGATCTTTATGGAGTATTCTAAGGGTCGCTTAACGCTCTTCTTTGTAGTGCCATTTTCCAATCAGCCAGTATCTTTCTCTTCAATGCCAAAAGTAACATCCAAGCTGTGAAACGCCAAGGAGCAGAATATCTTTCTCGCTGTGCAATCCTATACAAACAAGAAGAAAGTTTACGAAATGGTCTACATGCACATATACTGGGAGTGCTTGCTGCAAAGTTTTGCTCGTACCATGAACCACCACGTCTTTGTAAATGGACATTGGAGCCTGTAGAAAGAGAATCATCTGTGGAAAAATATCAAAGACCAAGTGACAAGTATTCTTTTGGGGACACAAGTGAAAGAGGATTATTCTACAAGGCGTTGCCTCATGACAATGAAGCAGCTTCAAGAGTTTCTACCAATCAACCAGAATCATCCTCTACAATACCACCCCAAGAAATAGAAGCAGCCGATCTACATCCATCTATTCATGGAGAGTTCGATCCGGTAAGCCTACCACTGCATTTCAACCTTTCTAATGCCATCGAGTGGAAAGAATGGAATGATATCATCAATAGCAGTGATCAATCATAGAGTAGTCGATCAATAGATTGCCACTAAAGTCTCATTATCCTTTCCATCAAACACAATAATCTTAAATGCTCATCCCTTGTCATGAACCTTTGTTCCAACATGATCCGCTAGCAACAATGGACAATAAATAATCAACTTTGGTCGTTTGTCTAAAACAATAATGTATTGGGTCGTTGCTTTTCGTTCTTGCACAAATATCATAATCTCGTCATCTAAGTCGATCTTGGCTTCTCCAAATACCATACGCTACGAAAATAAAGAATCGTTAGCCAATGAACAGTTTGATATTGAGTTGTGCATACCTGTTGGTGGCAAATTCAGCAGGTGCAATAGCTTCAGACTACAATGCATTTTCGTATCATTAGCCATGATATGCTGCAATATCAAGTGTTTCAAGCATTACCGATTGACCACGAACAGAACCAGTAAGACGTCTATCGCGTTCCATCATTTGTCTATCCCAGTTGTCAAGGCCAAATCGCGTTGGCTAAATCATATGTCGCGTACGAGAGTTGTATATCAGTTTTTTGTTGTCGTATTCTATATTGTTGTATATGGAATTCACCTTTCTATCGTTGCTGTAATATCTCACAACGGTCAAGCCGGTGCCGGTGACCGCAAACATGGCAGTGATAATGCCGAAGGGAATGAATGCCTCAAATGGGACGGGCTACCCAAAGAAAAAGATAATATACAATGAGCATTCTGGATCACTTGTTTGTATACGAATGGGTCATGCGACCAAGTTGTGTCGTGATTAGTAGAAAGTGACACATTACCATGGTTATGAAGCTGATTTAGAACAGGAGAAAAATACAAGTGCACAACAATCCGAGTCCAACCAGAGGGTTCTGGGCTTGAAATCACTTGGATGACGCACAATTTCTAGGCGCACTTTCACCTTTGGATAGTACTTGACATCTCCTAATAAAGACGTTTGCTACAATGACACATGTAAGCAACTTTCTATAGTACCAATAACGTGTGGTTTATATCACATGGAACAGATGATTAACATTGAGTGGCAGGGTTTCCGTATGCTTTGCTAATACAGCACCTTGATTTCAAGTCTCTTTCTTTGCACATTAGAGTATGATATTGGAATGTGTTATACACTAGCATTAGCGACTTTTGATTCTTTATATGAATAAATAATAAATGCTTGACTCTTTCACACCAGTTGATCATCACGCCTGTTAGTAGACTCTAGGCTGTAAGAGTAACATAATTTGGAGCATCATATGCTAGTGTGTTGCTTTGATGATTACAAGAAGCAGCTTTGGCTCCCTCGCCTAATGTATTATTCAATACAATCAATGCTGGATAAGGGCCCTTCATCACCAAGCGATGAGAAATGGCAGCAACTCACGTGAGACATTCTTTTCCATTGTGGATCATACCAGAACAATTTGTGACGGCGTTGTCACACACTGCAGCTTACTTTTTTTTTCGGGATGCATTAATAAAGCTTCCATTCTCCCTTGTTTCATACAACAGACACAACATGAGCGACAAACCCGAACCTCTCTTTGTTGACTTGCATGATAACTCGAAGCCTGCCGAGATCGAAAGCATGTGCATGAGGTGCCATGAAACTGTAAGGGGTCACGATCGTTTTTGTCCAAAGACTACTTGATTACTAATACCTGGCGATCGTTGACAGGGTACTACGCGCATGCTGTTCACCAAGATTCCTCATTTCAAGTAAGTGTATCCATGTGTGTTTATCAAGTTTGAGGATATGTTTATTGATTGGATATTAGGGAGATTATCATTATGGCATTCGAATGTCCTCACTGTGGTTTCCGCAACAATGAACTTCAAAGCGCTGGTGCATTCAATGAAAAGGCTCAAACTGTTACTTGCAAGGTGTCTGGCAAGGAAGTAAGTAATGAAAAGCAATGATGGATATATATGATAGGTTAAACTAATCCATATGCAGGATTTGGATCGTCAATTAGTCAAGTCTGATTTCGCTGCTGTCAAGTTTGAAGAGATTGATCTCGAAGTTCCTGCAAGCCGTCGACGTGGTTTATTGACCACCATTGAAGGTCTTATTGGCAATGTGATTGATGATTTGGAAGTCGGCCAACCTGTTCGCAAGCACACGGATGAGAATGTTTATAACCAAATCGAAGCTATTCTTCAAAAGTTGCGATCGTATCAAGAAGGCCAACAACCTTTCACTTTGACCATTGATGATGCTTCAGGCAATTCATATATCGAAAACAAGTGTTTGCCAGCACAAGATCCCAAGCTCAGCATCAAATGGCATAAGCGTACAGCTGAACAAGATGAATTCTTGGGTCTTCAACATCAAGATGAACAACAACAACAACAACAACAACCTGATGCTGAAGGTGACGAAGTTCCTGAAGTGATGACTTTCCCTGCCAACTGCTCGCACTGCAATGCACCTAGCACTACCAATATGCACGTCATGGATATTCCTCATTTCAAGGAAGTGGTCATTATGGCAACCAACTGTGAACACTGTGGATACAAGAGCAATGAAGTCAAGGCGGGTGGTCCTATTTCAGCTCAGGGCAAGCGTATTACTTTGAAGATCACTGATACTGAAGATTTGTCACGTGATATCCTTAAATCAGAGACTTGTGGATTATCGATTCCCGAAATTGATTTGGAGCTCACACCTGGAACGCTTGGTGGTCGCTTTACTACAGTGGAAGGCTTGTTGCGACAAGTGCATGATGAACTTGAAGAACGTGTTCCATTTATGCATGGTGATTCCACCACCGATGAAAGCAGAAAACGCTGGGATGACTTTTTGAAGCGACTATCTGAAGTTGCAGATGGTCAACGTATACCCATCACTTTGGTCTTGGATGATCCGTTGGCCAACTCTTATCTCCAGGTAAGCATTCAGCATTTATATGACACTCGTTTTACTAATGATGCTCTTTTCTTTTTTCAATAGAATTTGTATGCTCCCGATGATGATCCAGAAATGACAATCGAAATGTACGATCGTGACTGGGAGACAAATGAATCCCTTGGCTTGAACGATATGAAGTTGGAAGGTTATGAGAAGGATCAAGCACCCAAGAATTAGTGATAGTAGCATCCCATCCATTTGTTACTCAACTTAGACTAGAATCATAAAAAGAGGATTACAATGTGTAAATACAATATTCAATTAGGAGCAAGTGTTTTTTATAAAGATGGTGGTGTCAAATGTGAGAAAGCAACAATCGATTTGAATCATGATATTTACAAGCAGGGGATTGGATAAGCTATTACACTGAGCAAAGTGTATTATCTAGAGATGGTTTTCATCTTTTCTGCATATAGGAGATGGATAGGGTGATGATGGTCTATAGCCTTGCAATGAGCTTTCAATGCTGTCAACATGTGCACGCACCTGCTCGCATTGCTGATTGAGTATAGCTCCGCGTTCTGCCAATCCAAGTCTGTGCGCTCGCACCACTTCAGCCAACTCTTCATGCGCTTCTTGTGTCTGGCTAATAATCACGAGATATGTATAAGCTAGTGCATGTTATCATCTGAAATAAATACTTGCTGTATTTGCTCGAAAGCTTTTTCCATTAGAGTGGCGATTCCATCAAGGTGTACTATTGTGCATGCATTGAGCAGAATAATCGATGTTGTTTGTGCTGCTTGGACAACTCACGTTTCATTCGTTCATGCAGCGTCATCAAGCCATGCGATACAGGCATGGTTGGCTGTGCTTGCTGATCCACCTCCTCTTCAGATTGATTGAATGAATGTGTATCATTTTCCTCATATATCGTGGGCGATTCTTGAACTTTTGGGCTTGCATCATCTTGATCGGTGCGATGATCCTCTCCATATTCAGTGGCATCTTGCCTATAGATGTGGTGATGCTCTGGCAAATCATCTTCATAACAATCACTATCTACTTCCTGATAGGGTCTTAATTGTAGGCACTACTCGTTCAAAATGAGCTTACAGTTTTCGTATTGTCTCCCAAATAGGTCTGTTCATATTCTCGTTCTAAGCGCTCAAATGAATCCCATTCTATCAGCTCATCTTTCTCAATTTGTTGTTCATGACTATTGGTAAAAATGGTTTGTTTTGGTGGTTCAATAAAAGGGGGCAACAGCAAGGGAGGAGTCTTTGGCATATCCTGATAGTCAGTGGAAAGAAAGCCAGATTTTTTCTTTTGGCACATGATTCCCGTTTTTCATCAGCTACCTCGGTACGCTTCTCATTCATGCAATGATCCACGTGTTGATTTTAGCCAATTTCTTCCCGTGAAGTTCACAACGGTGTAATTGTATGGCAGGATATTATAAAGTTTATGCATGCTCAAAACATCCATCGGCTGCATGCTCCCCTGGTTTGTTTACTAAAGCGAGAGTCAACTCTACATACTCATAGTGTGATGATAACGATAATGCATGATACTTTGCAAGTCATCACCAACGTATAAGAACTCAATGAGTAATAGAATGGTGAGCACAGCATTTCATTCACGTAATGCATCGTACAATTAATGCATTTGATAATTGCCACAGCCATGAACCATCAGTATGTTTCTTGATGACCCAGAGAGAATTTCCTAATTTATCATCCAATTACCATCCATATTGTGAAAGCACGGGCACACATTTGTTTCAAAGAGAAAGGAGAGGAGAATGGGCATGTGACAAGGGCACCTTTCCCTTAAAGGGTTAAGAGTACGAATGAAGCACACGCGTGCACGATTGTTTTTTCTTTCTCTTTCTTCTTTACATCATGTTGTATCCTCCTTCTCAAGAAACTCTCAGAAAACGCTTCTTTATTCCAGCAGCTAATGAGAAACCACCTACGGGTGTTGATCTTTACGCACGTTTTGCATTTGCAGGTGCTGTATGCTGTGCTATCACTCACGGTGCCATGACACCTGTTGACGTTGTCAAGACTCGTATTCAACTTGACCCAGAGCGATATCATCAGGTATAACATGATAAATATGAGAAGTCGAGTATTTAAATAAGAGAATAGGGAATGATTGCTAGCTTTCGCAAAGTAGCTGCAGAAGAAGGTGCGGGAGCATTGTTGACAGGATTTGGTCCTACAGCTGCCGGATACTTTTTGCAAGGAGCATTCAAGTTTGGTGGATATGAATTTTGGAAAAAGACATTTATCGACATGGTGGGCGTTGACAAGGCTAGTGACAACCGCACTGCTATTTATCTTGGTGCATCTGCTATTGCAGAATTCTTTGCTGACGTGGCGTTGTGTCCATTGGAAGCAACCCGTATCCGTTTGGTGTCGCAGCCTGACTTTGCTACTGGTCTGGTGAGCGGTTTCACGCGTCTTTTGCGTGAGGAGGGTGTTCTTCGTGGATTTTATTCTGGTTTTGGGTAAGATACAATGCATCAGTGATTATTTGAAAACAAGTGTTAAATGTGTGTGTGTGTGTATTCTAGTCCTATTCTCTTCAAGCAAGTACCATATACTATGGCCAAGTTTGTAGTTTATGAGAGAGCCAGGTAAGATTAGTGTTGTTGTTTACAATGTAGCAGCCAATGATGACTCAACAACCCAAACTTTTTTCCTTCCGCGTGTGATGCAGTGAAGCGATTTTGCGTTCTATGAAAACGCCCAAGGACCAGTTGGCACCTTCGACCATGACATGTGTTAATCTTGGCGCTGGTATCATTGCTGGTACTGCAGCTGCTATCATTTCTCAGCCTGCCGACACTTTGCTTTCCAAGATCAATAAGCAAAAGGGTGTAGAAGGACAATCCGTCACATCTCGTCTCATGTCCATGGCAGGCAAGTTGGGTGTCCAAGGCCTTTTCCTTGGATTAGGTCCTCGTATTGTGATGGTAGCTACTCTTACTGCCGGTCAATTGTAAGTGTCACTTGTTAAATGTTTATACACCGACTAACTCATTCGTTTTGTTGATGCTGCACAGTGCCATTTATGGTGACATCAAGCGCATGTTGGGTGCAACCACTGGTATCGAGATTGCTAAAGTAGAGAAATAGAAGTGCATGTGTCTTTATATATAAGCAATCTTGCTCTTTTTATCCAAATGAATGTTCATTAAAAAAAGACAATTGTGTATCAATGAAGCATGACGCTTGAAAGCTGCTAACTACGCTGATTGGTCTAGTGGGCTTCTTTTCCGCATTTGTATTTCTATCAGCTAGCGACTCTTTGCTGCCCACTTCTTCATCGTACTTTAACAACACCGCAATAACCGCGCGACTACAAGATGACAAATCTACCTGTGGTTGTCATGGACAATGGCACCGGGTAAGAAACTCTCCGCATGGAGACCATTATATTTACTCGCCAAGATGACGCGCTTTGCTCATTCATCCATCGTCATTGTAGCTACTCCAAGCTCGGTTTCAGTGGCAATTTGGAGCCATCCTTTGTATTTCCAACAGCTATTGCAACACGCGAAACACCTTCTTCGTCGGGTAAACCCGGTTTGCCTTCAAAGCCTTCCTTTTTGAGCAGCAACTTGGCTTCCAAGCGTGGCATAGAAGACCTGGACTTTCATATTGGCGACGAAGCTGTTGCTCAAAGCAAGACCATGGCTGTTAACTATCCTATTCGTCATGGTCAAATTTCCAACTGGGATCACATGGAACGTTATTGGGAACAATCGATTTTCAAGTATTTGCGATGTGAGCCTGAAGATCATCACTTTTTGTTGGTAAGGTTGCAATAGAAACATGTCGCATAGCAACATCATCCTAACATGTAACCATTAGACCGAACCACCATTGAACGCTCCTGAAAACCGTGAAATGACTGCAGAAATCATGTTTGAATCTTTCAATATCCAAGGCTTGTATATTGCTGTGCAAGCTGTCTTGGCATTGGCTGCTTCTTGGACATCCAACAAGGTAGAGGAGCGAACATTGACAGGCACAGTGATTGATTCTGGTGATGGTGTAACCCATGTTATCCCTGTGGTAAGCTACTCTTTACGACTGGATATAGGCATCCGTTATTCATATGTATTGTAGGCCGAAGGTTATGTCATTGGCAGTTCCATCAAGTCGATTCCCATTGCCGGTAGAGATATCACTTCATTTGTTCAATCATTGTTGCGTGAACGTGGTGAAAACATCCCACCTGAGGATTCGATGCGTGTGGCAGAATTGATCAAGGAAGAGTACTCTTATGTGTGCCCTGATATCGTCAAGGAATTCAAAAAGTATGACCAGGAACCTGACAAGTTCTTTAAAAAGTACAATGGCATTCATACCATGACGAATCGTGTAAGTGACAAGAGAGTGATGATATGCATGATATTCATGGAACATGTAGGATTATGCTGTTGATGTCGGTTTCGAGCGTTTCCTTGCACCTGAGATCTTCTTCAATCCCGAAATTGCCAGCTCCGATTTCTTGACTCCCTTACCTGAAGTTGTGGATACCGTTGTTCAGACCAGTCCCATTGATGTTCGTCGTGGATTGTACAAGGTACATTTCGTCATCCCATCATCCTCTTTTAAAAGTAAACTCATTTGATGTGTGTGTGTGTTTAGAATATTGTGCTATCAGGTGGTTCAACCATGTTCAAAGGTTTCGACAAGCGATTGCAACGTGACATTAAGCGGATAGTGGATAAGCGTATCCATATGAGCGAAGAATTGAGCGGTTCCCATATGAAGGCTAAGCCAATGGATGTTAACGTCATTTCGCACAAGAAGCAACGTCATGCTGTGTGGTTTGGTGGTAGCTTGCTTGCATCCACCGATGAATTCCCCAAGTACTGCCATACAAAGGCCGAATACGATGAATATGGTCCCAGTATTTGTAGACATAACCGTGTGTTTGGCAGTGTCTTGTAAACTTTTTACATAATAAAAACATATTTGGTTGTTCCACGAATAAAGTCAATACAACAATGAAGCGTTCATTATTACAAATCGAAATTCTATTATATTATACAATGCTGATTATACGTAATTACAATGAATGGGATATATTAGTGACTATCTACACGGATACCAAGATCATTTCATCACTCTTTGTGGCAGCTCGACACGGCACGCATTCACCTATTGAAATATAATGAGTACGGCGATCCCTCTTTTAGAAATAGGATCTTACCTTACTAGCAAACCGAAGTGAACACAATGTTTCATTAAAGTGCTCAGCCAAAGGCGAGATATTTACAAACATGAGCGTTTTGCTTGTTCCTCCTATGAATGTAATGTGAGCGAATCGATGATATGCGCGCATCATGTGATCAGGAATACATACCAAGCGAGTTTTGAAGAAGATATGTCAGTTTGGAGTTCCGGTATGGTACATGTGCATTGCTTTCAGTTTTGCTATTGTTGTTCAAGGCATGGATGACATCGCCAAGGCTACTTAAGCTTTTGTTGATCGCCTGTGTCTCTTTTAAGCGTTCACCAGTAGCTCCTGAAAGTGCAAGTCGTTCAGAACCTGCCAAATCCACTAGGTTGAGTACGCCTGTGCATGTTTCTTTAGCTGATCTGTTGAAGCCGGTTATCCGCAGAGTAAACACGCTATGGCTACGTGATGATCTTTCATTCATATTGGTTGCTCCAGTTGCTCTGTTAAAGTTGGCTCTTCGCAACATGGCGTGTAACGTTGCTGGTGAATCCAGGTGCACTATTGAAGCAAAAGTTAGTAATGAATTAATAGAATCCTTTTTATGCATACCTGTTTTCAATTGTGTCACTGTAGTTCTGCCATTTTTTGCATGATGAATCTCGTGCTTCACTTTGCCGTACATGGAAGGATCACCCAATAGATCATGAATGGTCTCATTGTAAATCTCGAGAAATTGTCCTTCCATACTGTATTCCCATCCTTCCTTCTTCAATTCTTGTATGAGATCGTATATTTGTTGAATCGCTCGTGGTATCATTCCTGCCGTTTCTGTTGTCACATCTGTAGCAGGACCTTGCATTGTGTATGTCTATTGTAGTAGTTGGCATTATAAAATCATAATACTATGTGATCTGGTTACCTTGCCACTTCCGGTCTGCCCATATGCGAATATGCAAACACTATAACCATCAAGTGCTGATTGTACTAGGTATGCGATATCTTCATAACATTCGCTTTGTGTAGTGGATGGGTTGAATATCTGGCAATGTAAATGGGAGTCAGAACATATGATTGTTGGAGAAGATTCTTGGACTTACTCTATCGAAAGTAAACGAGTATTTTTTGGTGGAGCGCTTGCCTAGCATACTGGATACATCGCCTTCCAATTCCAACGTATCGGTAATGTCGTCAGATGAGTAGCGAATTTGCGTATGTTGCTGCGACTTGTCAGAGCCTAGAAAAGCGATTCAAAGTGAGTGAAAGATAGATGCATTGAGATATTTTCTTACGTAAAACAGGTCGCACTCTACAAAACACACGAATGTTGCCTTTGAGCTCTTGAATCGTGTTGTATAGCTTTCGACGTCGTTGTGCAGCTTGCATTAAACACTTCTCCATAGATATAATCTCTTGTTGCGTGGTGACTCTTTTTTTTCTCACATCTTCCAATGCCATATCTTTTTCATGCATGCGTTTATCCAATTGCTATATATGACATGATGAATATTGCCTCCTTTCAATACTGATTTCATTTCTATATACTTGTCCTCGTTCACTCAACGTTGGCATTCCAAGCTTAGTTTGTTCAATAGCTTTTGCAGTCTTTTCAATGGTTGCCTAGATACCTTATTAGTTTCAATCTGGCACTTGTACAAAGATATCTCTTACCTTTGCTGCTGCAATTTCATCTTCCTGTTGTTTCCTTCGAAGGTTTTTACTATCTGCTTGTCGTTGTGTACTTTCCAATACCAATCGTAATTCTTGGATCTTTGCTTGTTGGGGTTGAATTTCTTGCAAAAGAGACTGGTTGATACGCTCGTGTAGTCGAATCAGCTTTTCCTTATTCTTGACATGAAGTTGCTCGGCCCTCTTGTAAATAATGTCAGGATACCAGCTGATCAAATCCATCAAGAAATCATACCTGACTCATAGCTTGCAATTCAATTAGACGCTGACATACAACCTCGGTTGATTCTGGTTCTTCTTCGGCAGCATTGGATGCTTTGAATGAAAATATGCGTGAATATCTCATTGAATGTCATTGTGATACCCTTTTATACCTTCATGTTGGATATTCCTCGAATACATATCAACCGTTGCCTACAATAAATAACATTGAATGGTCAAAAAACACACATTTCATCGCGTAAAGTTGATATCACGTTCAGTACCTGACGACCTGTTGGACGCTTTTTCTGATTGGCAATAGAGATTGCTTGGTTGCGAGTAGAAGTATAGGAACGAGAATGAAGGGCTGCATTTGTTTTGTTCGTTGATCCATCAAGTTTGCGCCTTTTTGCGGGAATGTTTCTATCAATCGCTGGTGCAGATCGATTCATTGTTCGGTGGATAATAAAGGGAAAAGAAAAGGGAGCAGGTTTCGGACTCTACAATGCATATAACCATGGAAATTGTGTCCACTATGAGTACATGGTGATACAGTGCAGAGTGATCATGTGCAATATTTAAAAAGCCATTGTATTGCTCTATTTGACAATCTCAGCATGGAGATAAAGGACCATGGACTTAACATCGGGGGAAAGGGAAATCTCATATCAACATGGTTCTTATGCTATCTTCTCATTGTCATGCTTTAAATAGTCAATCACAAAGAAACTTCTCTATTCATTGTATAATGATCCTAGTCAAAATCACTATCATCTTCATCACCGCCGCCCTCGTTTTGGAATATAGAACGTTTTGGTTGTGGGGTATCTTGGTTCTTCTTGCGGATGACACCTGGTAATAAAATGTTAACATCATTATTCACACTACAATGTCATCATTGTACCCACCTGCATTCGTTAATTTGAGTTCAAGTGCACCAGTCGAAAAGCTATCTGTGCCTCCCAAATCATCAAATCCAACGACCCTATGACATGCTAATGAGTAACTCTTTATTCTCATACAATCAACTCGGTTCTGACTTACTTTATCTGAGCATAACCATCCAACCAGGCCATTACGCATGGCAACACTCGAACTTGTAACTTTTCGACCAAGAATGGGGCATTCATGACATTGATCTTGATGAATCTTGTATTGTAGTATTGTTTGGCAAGTTTCTATGGATATAGTCATGAGCCATTGCATATCTAGGAAACACAATCATTTACCTCCAAATGCGTATCCATAATCTTGCATCGTCGAAAGTCATCATGGTAAAAGTGACCTACGACATACTTTTCTGATGTCGTGATATCCATAAACTCTTTCTCATTGGTGATTTCAGTGTATATGCCATGCTTATTTTCTTCCATAGCCTGCCGCCGTTCGAGTCTTTGCAATAAGAGTTACTATCACTTTGCAACTATACGTGAGAGAAAGAGAGCGTACTCACTCGTCCTGAATATCCTTGATGCGTCGTTCGCGTAACATTGAGAGATCAGCATCTTCTTCCCGTTCAAGTTCTTCAAAGAGAGCTTCATCATCTGTCAGATCCTCGAGATCGGGGCGACTTTACACAAGCATGAGATAAATGCCAGAGTTTCCTGTTTCTTATTTCTAGTTCTTACTTTGATTGGGTCATCGTATGCAATAAAACGAGCAAAGTCGGGTTTGAAAAGCAACAGGTGTTCACTTGCTTCTCCTGTCAAATGATATGCACTCGCGAGTTTGACGCATTAGGCCTTTAATGACGACATCACATGTGGCTACTCAATTTTGTCGTATGCGCTACAGCTCACAATGCAACGAAATGGTCAACACAGGGACAATATTCACAGTTGTTTAGCTTTAAAACATTCATTATTTTATTATATATTATATCTATCATATATCTAATCCAATAAAGACGGCATTATATTTGCATCTATAAGAATGACAGGTCAGCATACGTCGATCATAAAGTATCATGATGATGGTGATTCCACTTCTTCCTCAGAGAGGGCAAGTAAAAACATTTCATTGTTGAATGGAGACAAGATGCGTATAATAAGTCCCATCTCATATTAAACTTAATCATCACGGTTGGAAGAAGGGAGATCACCATTTGGATATAAGAAACAATATTTACCTTTACAGAACAAAGAAAAAGAAAGAGAAAGGGTGAAACGCAATAAAGTGTTGGCGCATCTCTTTATAAAAGAAAAAACTTTTGTCTGCGCTGAACGAATTGTCAATCACGTCACTGCGTGTTACTTTGTAAAGTCCGATTGACAACACGAACTTTTTGCATGATGCGATGGCATTGTTACATTGCTTATCGTGTATGTCAATTCACTAGCTTCTCTTAGAAAAGGACACTGCATGAAAGGAATAATGGAGTATCTTGTGCATTGACACCGCTGCTCTTGCAACAAAGCAAGTCCAATCATCATTGAAATGATTCAATCCAGCATCGCCATCATTACTGTTATCATCTTAAAGCAATCAAGGTTGGTAATTTATTTGCGACTACTAATGGCAAAGATATATTCTAGTATATGTCTATACATGAAAAATAGAACGATAGTACTTTTTTATTTGCGAAGTAAGCTATTAACAACGTGTGATACTCTGAGATTTTTAAGATCGGTATACGTTTGGCCTGTGCCAACAAAGTAGATGGGTTGACCAGTGATGTAAGTCATGGATAGAGCTGCTCCCACCTAGATAAAGCAATGTCAATATATATTGCCTTATTGTTTGATGCATTCATGCTTACCTTGTCATCAATGGTATCAAACTTGGTCAAGATCATACCGTCAATATGTCGAGGATTCTGCATGCCTGAGAAATCTTTGAGTGATTGGTTGAACTTGCTAAGCTGATCTACTGCTTCATTGCCAACGAGCGCTTCACCAACAAAGATGATCTTATCCGGGTTATTCACTGCCACCAATTTAGCCAGTGCGCGCATTAATGGTTCATTGTCTTGCATTCTTCCAGCTGTATCGATCAACACCACGTCAAATTTGTTGACAGCCGCTATTGCATGGAATTAGACAAGTCATAAAAGTGACCCTTGTATCGATATGCTTACCATAGCTAATAGCACTTTTAGCAATTCCTGCCGAATCTTTGCCATAGCCACGCTCAAAGAGCTCCACTTCTCCTTGACCACTTGTCTGCAAGGCTCTCAAGTTACGGGCGTGCACACGAAGTTGTTCTACAGCACCGCTACGGAATGTATCACAAGCGGCGATAAGGACCCTGTAATTGTTCTGGAGCAGCCAGAAGCATACTTTGCTCAGATTGGTGGACTATGATAGTTTGTTTTAGCATACATTGAATCTTTTTGATACCATCCCACCCATTACCTTTCCAACACCATTAACACCAATAAAAGAGATAGTATAAGGCCGGTTTTGTGCTTTGGCTTGTTCAATGTCACGAAGAATATCCAATGATGTCTTGGGCGTTAAGATACGTTTCAAAGCAGCTTCCATACTGTCACGCACCAGAGTCGAAACCCCTAATATATGAAATTAGCATGTGTCGTTATGCCAACGTTGTCCCACTTACTTGAAAAGCTTCCAATCTTTTTGCCTAGCAAGTTGGATCGTACGCTTTGGCAAAGATGTTCTGCAATATCACTGGCGACATTCTTCTTGATCAAATGTTCCTTGATATCACTCAATACTGGATCCAGTGTATCTGCTGTCAATTCCCTTGAACCGGTCATTGATTTGAGGAATGAAAACATGCCACTGCCGGCACCCGCTTCCTTGATGCTCTCCTTTGTCACCTCCTCTTCCTCGTCCTCATCATCATTTTCTTCCTCTTCTACATCTTGTACTTCGTATATGCCATCCTTGTTGGTTTTTCCAAGTTTGGTTGGATCCGCAAATTGTGCTGCTGCCATTGATTCAGAATCATCCTCGTCCATACCCGATTTTGATGAACTATAGTCAAGCGATTCCATCTCTCCTCGAGCAATTTGTCCTTCCCATACACGAGCTTGCTTTTGCGACTTTTTCTTCTTGCCATTTTGTTCCCTTAAGAAACATCCGTTATTCTATTGTCCATTGCTATTCGATATCACTTACTCGTTGGGTGATGGTGTGGTCGCTTTGGATCGTCCTTTTTTAGATCGGGGACTTGTTCGCGGACTTGACTGAAGTCGAAGTGCCTGAATATTCTTTGCAATCTCATCATCATCCACAGCTTTGGATTCCATTGCTGAGTAAAATACATGATCAATGCCATGTTCCATATGTGCACATAAAAGTATAAATGTACCTGGCTTCACTTGTATAGATCCTTTGGATGAACTTTCAAACTTTTTGGTTTCCTCAAACTTCCGTGGTGCACGTTGTCGATGCTGTATATGAAATGATCCGTGTCAGAGAAGCGTCTTGTTATCCCATCCCTATCGACTTACAGATGTGTATTTCTCTTCGAGTTGTCTCAAGAGTTGGTTGAATACATTATCAAAGGAATGATAATCACCATCGATGCCATAGTTATTCGTAATGGTCTCGTTGAACATGTCGATAAAGAGCGTTTTGACCGTCTCCAGCAGTTCATCAATATAGGCCAGCTGCAGGATTTTTTGATAGGCCACCTATATAGAAAGCCAATCGCAATAAACATGCTCTGATCAGATTCTTGTACAAAATACCAGTGTCCCTTTATCTTACCACAAATACGAGATCCATTTCATTCGAAAAGGTCCATTTCATTGCGTAGCTGTCCTTGTAAAAGATGTCTGTGCCTGCACGTTCTTCAATGAGGACATTCTTGATGAGCGCATCCACTGGGGATCCGTGTAGAGGTGTAAAGGTCTTTTCCCATAATACGAAACCGCCTTTTGTGAGAATGCCGAAGAAATCAAGCATGAGGTGATATTAAGGAGCTGGAAAGTGGAGAAGGTCAAAGACAAGCGGGAGTATGATTCGCAAATGTCCAATAAGCGCCGCACACCACTTTAGCTACAACGATAAATTGATTTCATGCTCTGCCATTGTCAAATGATCATGTGATGATACACACAAACTGAGATATACTGCGATAATACGTTCGACTATTAAGTATCATTGAACACGCATTGACAATAAAACCAAATTTATTAGAATCAGTAGAGATGATTTATTACTACTGCACAATACATTGACGAGTTATCATACGGAGGGGTAGTCAGTGAGGATGATTGCAAGGACATGACACCAAAGGAACGTGCATCATCTTGCATGAATCCAGTTTTCATTCTTTGGTCTTTAGTTCGAGAACAATGATCCATTGCATTGAAAGGATACAATCAAGCTTACGATTGAATGGTTACAGCATTGTAAGGGACTTATTGTCGTTCATTGTCGTTGCTATGCAACCATGTACCACTGAGAATTGTATTTACAACTGCCACCTGTTTTTGATACAGGGGATAAAAAAGATGAATTTCTATCTAAAACGTTTATAAAATGCCATTACTAAAATGACACATTAGAGTTAAGATAAATGATGCTTGCAAAGAGTCATATAAACTTACCCTCTTGCAGTATGATGACCGAGTTTTATGTCGAGCAAGATGAGCAGCAATTTCAAAAATTGATTTGGATGCCATCACATCCCTATTCTATCCTTTGTTGCAGGTAGTACAATGCAGTACAGAATGGAGACTATAGGCGTTGCTTGATACTTTGACATTCTCCAAGCTACGTTGGTGGCAGTGATATATCACCTACTCTATTATGGTTATGCGAATTATAGGTTTATGCATGAACAACCAATCACACAATGACCACCCAATTAATCAAGTAATGCAACATTCCCCTTATCTTTCTTTGTGAGCACAGATATTCACACGCACACATTATTCATATAAAAGGGTATGTTGTCGCTTACTTTACTCCCACACATCTTTTTCCTCTATTATAATCCCTTGCTTGCTCGTTCAAGTTTTGGTGTGTATCATGATGAACATTCTCCCTGTGAATGAAAGCTGCCCTGTATATTGATTATGCTCATTTCTAGCTAGTCATTGTTATCTTACTCCCATTACTATTGTGTACAATACATATTGTGATACAATTTGATTCTTGGAATCAGGTAAAAAGCTATTGTCATATACGTTTAATGAATCATATACTCACCACATGCCTATTTTCTTTCTTTCGACGTAGAAGAGATTTGAATCAGCAATAACATTTGATAAGGTGCGCTTAACCAGATGGTTGGTGTGCAAGTATCTGAGCCA